>PVKA01015484.1:7782-50035 GCA_004027165.1 Ctenomys sociabilis | reverse complement strand
CAAGTCTTTCTTCTTGTAAACCATTTCAGTTGATGCTTTTTGAAATTCTGTGTTTTACAGTTCACGTTTAAGATTCATGCATAAACCCTAAATGCTAAGGAGCTAAAAACAGAGTCAGAACTGGGTTTTACAAGTACCCACTGTGCTTTTATCTCTTCAACTTTGCCCTTTGATTGCTTCTAACTTACCACTTTGGAAAGTTGACAGAAGAGTGAATAGAGAGCTGACAACTTTTGCTAATTTAAGAAAATGAATCAGGAGTTTGGGTTCTTCAAAGGATGGTGAATCAGTAATTGCTGGTTCTTCTTGCTATTCCTACCTAATCCACCAAAAATGCTGAAAAAATTTAGAAGTCAGAGGCAGATACAGATTCCAAGAAACAGCACCCCTCACTGAGAAATCCTTGGGGACACTGAAGTCTGCCTTGAAATTTCAGGTGAGGGAGAACTGAGAGATTGTGAGAGGGTAGTGTACAGGAAGGCTTCCAAACGATTACTCTTCTTTTACTGTTTGCCCTGAGGCAAGCAGAACCTGTTCCTCAACCTCCAACAGAAGAAAGGGTGGCAGGGGTATGAGCTGGTGCCTGGCTGGCTGCCCCTGAGCATGCTCTCCTCTAACTCCTCTCTCTGGTCTTCCAAAGTCCTGGTGCTAGTGGATTAGAACATAAGATATATCTGCCCAACAATGTTACCGCTTAGGTGCTGTTTGGCATAGAGTGGTGACAGACATGAGACAACTGAAAAGTTTTATGTGTATCTACAGAACTGGGAGTCTCTACTTATGAGATAATCTCTCTTAAAATTCATAAGGTGAGACCAAGATGAAGGCTTGGTCTTCCGTCCTTCCTTAATACATTATAAGACAGCAGCTCATATTTACATACCATTTCCAATTTTATGACTACCTGTAAGAAGATTTTATTTCCCCATTTTGTTACCAATAGACTTGGCTAGGCCCATATATCTTGGATGAGATACATGATATGCAAATATCTTACCCTTGTCTTTGTAACTCCACCATGGTATCATATGGAGCACAATAGGTTTTGTTATGTAGTCCAAAATATATATTTTGTCTTTTGTCACTTGTACTTCTCCATTTCTACTAAAAAACCCAAACCACTGCATAACCCATGGTAATGGTGATATATGATTTGTAGTTTAGCTTCCTTACATTAACATTTTAATTTTTTTCATGTATATATTTGGTACAAGGTCTCACTACCTAGCTCATAATGGACTCAAAGTGACCCTACCATTTTCAGCCTCCTCAGTGCTGGGATTACAGGTGCACACCACCACACCTGGACTCAGCTGCCAGCTCAGTGCACCCTGGGGGCAGGGCCAGCATGGCATACAGGTCTGGGGATGGAACCTTGGTCCCTGCACTTGCCAAAGCAGGCACTTAGTCTGTGGAGCTATCTCGCCAACTCTACATTAACATTTTGTAAGCTCTGATACATCATGAATTAATTTTTGTATACAGTGTGAGGCAGAGATCCAACTTAATTCTTTTATATGTGGATATCATGTTGTCCCAGTACCATCTGTTGCAAAGACTCTTTTGCCATTAAATTGTCTTGGTACTGTTAGGGAGGTAGATAGGTATCAGTGGGCCTGAGGGTATGGAGTGCAAGGCAGTCCAAAATAACTTGCTTTGGTAGTTACAGCTAGATGAAAAAATTTTCATGTCATCACACATTTGTTAGGTCTCAGACCCAAGGTGATCCCATAGAGCAAAATGACATTTTAAGGCTACATAGTGCACAGTGTACATATTCCTTACCATTCCTTGTCACTTGGACAGCTCTTGCCCAAATAAGGCATAGGGCATTAGTGGATGCCATTGCCTACTTCCAATGATATCAGAAAGGAGAACATTCTTTAAAACTCCTTCTTCCTTAGGCTGAGATCTGATCAGAACTTACTTTTACTAAGTTTTTAATATGACTAAGGTCCTCAAGGGAACATTAACCACCCACACACAGAAATGGAAGATTTTCTGAGATATCAGTTCTATTCCAAAGCAACCTCCAAGAAAAATGGCAATAAGCACCCAACCTCCAAGAAAAATGGCAATAAGCACCCACATCATAGTTCCCTAAGTCCCAAGGGGAACTGTGTGCATAAAAATATATCCAAACTTTTTTGGAGTGCAGATACTTTGCGACAGTGCCAGCCTTCACAAGAAAGAATGAATGTCTCTGTCTCTGCTTTACAATAAACTCTTCCTATTTTTCTGCATGGTCACCTATGCATCTTGCCTGAAATCTTTCATCAAAGGCACAAAGACTGAAGACTAAGGAACAAGAGATGGGTTTCCTGGCTGCATCAGGACCCAGTTTCTCATGACAGTACTGTCAAAATCAGCTGGCAAAATTATAAGGGTTTATTTCTAGAACTTAAACTCTTTTCAACTTACCTACATAATTAGTCTTATGGCAGTATGCCAGTGTCTTATACTATTGTTTTGTAGTAATTTTTTGCATTTGGGAGTTATCTAACCTTATTTTCCTTATAAATAATGTTTTGGCTTTTCTGAACCCTTTTATTTTCATGTGATTTAAGCCCAGGTTGTCAATTTCTACAATAAGAGACAGTTGACATTTTTATGGGCACTGAGTTACATTTATAGATTAATTTAGGGTAACTATAATCTTAATGTGTGTCTTATCTATGAACATGGATGGCTTTTTCATTTCTCTTAGTCATGACACGTAGTTTTCAGTACACAAGTTTTATACTGCTGTCAAATTTATATTTAAGTATTTTATTCTTTTTGATATTACTGTAAATGGAACTGTTTTCTCATTTTACTGTTATTCATTGCTAATGTAGGGAAGTTTTTTTTTTATAATGACCTGTAACCCTACTAAACTTGCTTATACTTCTTCTTTTTTTTTTGTATTTTAGGGAAGGGTCTACAGGGTGTTCACTACTAGATCGCCCATAGTGACCCACCTATTTACAGCCTGCAAAGAGCTGGTATTACAGGCATGCACCACCACGCCCAGTCTCAATCACCAACCTCCAGCCCCTGCTTATAGGTGCTTTAATCTGCTGAACTATTTGGCTGGCCCTTTTGCTTATTATTTCTAATAGCTTTTATATTATATATATTTTAAGTAGTTACCTTACAATTATACACAAGAGCATATGACTTATAAATTAAGATGGTTTTATTTCTTCTTTTCTCATCTGCGTGCCTTTAGTTTCTTTTTCTCATCTCCTTGCCTCAATCAGATCTGGAACATAACTGTGATGAGAAATGGCAAGAATGGACATCCCTCTCTTGGTACTGGGGGAAAGTTTTCATTTGTTCACTATTAAGTATGTCAGCCTTGTGATTTTTATAGGTGGGGAAATTTACTTCTACTCCTAGTTTGTTGAAAATTATCATAAAAGAACGCTGTGTATCTTTGTAAATGCTTTTGCTGTGTTTATTGATATGACTGTGCTATCAACATGGTACAGTATATTAACTGATTTTCAAATGTTAAACTTTGCATTCTTGCTGTCAATTCCACTTAGTCGGGGGAACGTCTCCATCACTTTTTTGTTGCTGAGACATAATACCTGATAGCATAATACACTTGACAACTTCAACTTAAGAGGAAGAGAGGCTTATTCATTACTCCTAGTTTTAGTCATGGCTGGTTGGTGCAAATGCAGAAATGGCATGGTGCAGGGGCACAACAGAGGAACTCTTGCGCCTGTTTAGGGTAGCCAGGAAGCAGAGAGAGTAAAGGGAGGAGACAGAGACAAGGGACAACCTGCCAAGTCATGCCCAGGTGACCTATCTCTTCTGACCAGATTCCCACCTTCCAAGAGGAGTTCCTAACCCATGATTCAATCACTTCCCAAAAGTCTTGCCTAAGAGTGTGCACAACAGTTTTTAGGGTTCTTATTTATACCATTACAGTGCATAATTACTTTTATATGTTGCTAGACTCTGTTGGTAATTTGTGGAAGTTTTTCTTTTCCCTTTCTTCTCTTTCTTTCCTCTCATTTTTTGTGCTGTTGGGGTTTTGAACTCAATGTGACTTTGCACTGGGCTACATGTCCACCCCCTTTTAATTAACTTTTTACTTTGAAACAAGGTCTCATCAAGTTGCCCAGGGTTGGATGAAACTTGAGATCCTCCTCAGCCTCCCAGATTACTGGGACTACAGGCATACACTATTACACCAGCCTTATGGTGGATTTTTGCACCTATGTTTACAAGAAGCCTTTGTGTACAATGGTTTTGGTTTTCTTGTACTATTTTTGTCTCCTTTTGTTGTCAGGGTAATACCAACATGGAGTTAGAACATGTTCCTCCTTTTATTCTTTGGAAGATTTAGTGAATGGTGCTAGAATTTATCAGTAAAGCTAAGTATGCCAAGGCTTGCTCCCTGGGAAGCATCTGGTAACTAATAAAAACTCATTACTTGTTATAAACTTCTATTAAGATTTTCTATTTCTTATTTCTATAGACAAAATATAAATGTGTGGGCATGACTGTGTTCCAATAAGTTTACTTACAAAAAAAAAAAAGATGACAGTGGGGTTGGAGGAGATGCAAGATAGTAGAATGGGAAGATGTAGTCTTCCTTATCCCACTCAGACATCAAATTAATAAGCAATAAAAAACTCCCTCCAGGAGAAATCTAGGAACTAGTTTATAAGGCTATTTTGCCACAGCTGAATACAAAAACCAGGCACATTAAAGCTGGCAGGAAAATCTGTAACACCACTTCTCCAGAGCCTCTAATTCCAGCATTATAGCACAATGAGGTAGGAAAAAATTGTCCCAAATGCTGGGTTCTCCCAAAGAGGAGAAAGAAGACTGGGCCTTATGTTCCAAGTTTTGACTTTGCAGAGTGTTGTCTGAGGGATGATTTCTATCTTACCAAAATTTAAAGTCCACTGAAAACAAAAGTGAAGGTTTGGACTAAGTACATATCATATAAGAAGCGCAGTCTGTTGATACATAGTTACAATACTAACAAGTTATACAAGAACCATTTTCTTATCTTTTCTCTTTTTTAGCAGTTTGAAGGATTTCAATATAAAAACCTACGCATGCTAGTTCAAAAACACAAAACACATAAAACATTTCAGGTCTTTTTTTTTTTTTAACATTGGAATAACCAGATGTCAATAAAGATGGCTTTGCTACATAAGCTACTTCCTTAAAGTCAATGTGAAAGGAGTTTGCTGAGGAACTAGTTAAGGCCAACATTAAAATAATGCTACTTTATTTTTATAGTTATCTGACCACCAAATCTCTTCAGTCCTATGCATCCTGATATCCTCAATTTGAAAAGTATGCAAATACTATTTATAAATGGAGTAACTGGTGAATGGAATATCAGTTAATAATTATCATTAGATAATTATTATGATAAATTCCAAGTGTAGCTAATTGTCCAAGTAGCATTTTATCCTGTTTCATCTTAAGCCTAACTTATTACAACTTCATCATCTTTCATTTGAGAAAATTCCCAAATCAAAAATTGGCCAGATTGCAATGTATTATTTCATCGACTCTGTATGGTTATGGTGTTTTGAAACTGTCTGATTGACATTTGTATTTCAATAAAATAAAAATAAATGGAAAAAAAAATTGGCCAGGATTTTATGTAATCAACCTGATTCTTAATACAGTCACATACCTCATTTGATCGTCATATTCTGAATTGCATAAATCAAAGTAAAACCAACTGAACCCTACTTTCTCAATTCTTTACTAACTTCATCTGCAGTTAAATTTTAGACTCAGTATTTTTTATTTTCTTTAGAAGGGAATAACTTTTTTTCCAAACTGCCTGAAAGCACATGCACAGCATCTAACAATTCTATGGACTTTTCACTGTCTTTTGTAAACATTTGGTGCATTTTTCTTACGTTTCTGTAACAGTTGGCACTGCTTTACTTTACTTGGCATTTGAGAGTTTCACTATAAGGCCAACATGAAGTCTTGTCTTGAGGTTGGCTGTGTTCTGATGTCTCTAAAGCCTAAACCAAGCTATATTTCCTGAAAGCTGCAGCTGCCACTACCTTGCAGAAGTGGGAAAGTTATGCAGAAGAAAAGATGCTGTTAAGTTTTCCAGCTGAGAGCTCCTGACTGCGATGCATCAGCAGTCATGGAAGACTGTGCCCAAAGGCCTTCCTGAGAGCTGGGAATTCCCAAAATGTTTCTCTGCTTCACACAGAGAAAACAAAACTTGGCTGAAACCCAGACTTACACCCAACCAACATGAGACACACAATAATTTTATGGATTAAGAGTGTAGCCCCAGGTGAGAGGAATAAAAGCACGGCTTGGGTCCTGAGGCAGTGACAGAGCTAACGCCTCTCTTGGAGAGATACAAGTGGTGTTAGGGAGTAGGAAGTCAAGTGTCCTCCAAACTCCTCACACTACAAAGCATCCAGACTGCTGAGATCCTCTCCCTTTTGGTAAAGACTATATCTCTTAACCAACTGGCTCACTGATCTAAGATGGGGACACACACAGACCCAGGGAGCAGGAAAGCAGATACAGGCCCAGAAGGACCTTGAACTATGGCCATGATGCTGCAGGAGGAAGCTGTATAAATAAAGTACAGTACAGAAGCAGGGCCGGCAAGGCAGGCCAGGGGATCAAAGGAGCCCCTATCCACTGCAGGCACTTTTTTTTTTTTTTTTTTTTGGTGGAACCAGGGATTGAACTTAGGCCCTTGCACTTGCCAGGGAAGTGCTTATTCTACTGAGCCAACTCCCCAACACCCGCTGCAGGCACTTTAATCAGCTGAGTTATTTGGCCAGCCCTGATTTCAATACCTGGTAACTCTTCTACAATTTATTTCTTTTCTTCTCTTTCTGTTTTTTGGAACTGGGGATTGAACTCAGGCCCTTGTGCTTGTCAGGTAAGCACTTATTCTACTGAGCTATCTCCCTGGCTCCTCTTACAATTTAAACAGACTGCAGGCTAACTGGCAATCAGTCACTACCCTATGAATTTCTTTATGTTCCTTGTGTGACTTCAGTGTAGTCAATCTCTGCTAAGGTAAAGAAGGCAAGGTAGCTTCCAACACAGCAACCATTGAAGAACAGTAGCCATGGCCCTTCGCTATTCTATGGCTGTGGGCCTCAACAAGGGCCATAACGTGACTAAGAATTTGAGCAAACTGAAGCACAGTCACTATCACGGATGTCTCACCAAACACACCAAGTTTGTGGGGGACATGATCTGGGAGGTGCCCTATGAGAGGTGTGCCATGGAGCTGTTCAAGGTCTCCAAGGACAATTGTGCCTTTGAGTTCATCAAGAAAAGGGTATGGACACACAACCGTGCTAAGAGGAAACATGAGGAGCTGAGCAATGTGCTGGCCACCATGAGGAAGGCAGCTGCCAAGAAGGACTGAGTCCCTCCGGAATAAAGCTTTGCAGAAAATTTAAAAAAAAAAAGGAGAAGGCACAGTATAAGGCAGATAGGTGCTCTGAGGGATCTTTGTGTAGGGCTATGGGTTGATGGCCTGCTGCAGAGGGGTCCAGAAGCTCAGAAACAGTGGGTGGATAAGAATGATTACTTTGCAGCACTGCAGAGGCTGGTCTTGCCCTTTTTTCTAGTACTCAGAGAAAAGGCCCTGGGCCACACCTGTACAAATGAGTCCTTGCTCAGAGAAGGAGGACCCTTATATTGTTCAAAGAAGCTTGCATGGAGTATGGAGGATAGAGAGAAAGTATTAGGAAGGGCACTACAGCAGCCTCTAGGCACATGCTCAAAGGGTGCAAGAACGGCCTATCCAACTCTTCCCTTAGTGATGTAAGTAGGTCTGGACAGCCAAAGTATAAACTCATTTGTAAATACAGAGCACATTAATTTTCTACATTATGTAACAAATTAGCACAAACAATGGCTTAAAATAATGTCCACTTAAAATAATTCCATGGTTTATTTGCTCAGGGTCTCACAACGTTTCTGCCTCAAGCTACTGTTAAACTGTGGTCTCATGTGAAACTTAAAAGTCCTTTCTAAGTTGTTGGCAAAATTCAGGTTGCTCTTGCTCTTTTGCCACTAGGTCCCTCGGTTTTCAGACCTAACGAAATGCCTCTGCATCAAGTACCTCTTGCACTTCAAGTCTTTCTACACATCTGCTTCTGCCTGCCACAGCCAGGCTCACAAGGCTCAGGGACTAGGTCAGGTTCAAGCAGACAACCTCCCTGTCTGAAGACGTCAATTGATTTGGGATCTTGGTTACATTTTCAAAGTCCTTTACAGCAACAACTGGATTAGCAGTGGATTGAAAAACAGGGGGAAGATGCATATAGGTACATTAGAGGCCATATGTTCTGCAGATCATCTGAGAATTCTGCTATCTCAAGCAGTATGTATGATCTTGTTGGCTAGACAGGTAAAATTTAAAAATAAATCAAGTTCCAGAAGGCTGCCAGTGCTGGTTCTGTTTGTTTCCACTGGGGGCTGTGCCAAAGAATGAAGGCCAAAGGGGCCCAAAAAGTATTTATAGATGAACAGGCTCAAGCAAGTGACAGCTGCTCTCTACAGTGCTGCAGCAAAACTAAGCAGTACTGTCCGTATTTTAGAAGAGTCAAGACTCAAAAGGATCAGGAAGAAGTAGCTATGAATTAGAGGTTAGCTTGGAAATAAACTGCAATTGTGTGGTCAATGGCAAGTTTCCCACACCTCAGAGAGATGACACTGCAATGCAGCTGAGTAACTGCCCCTGGACAAAGCGCATGAACGACAGTGACACAGCATTCTGTTAGACACAGCTTTTGACAGGAAGCTGGGCCAAATCAATATGCAGCACTTTGTACTGCTCTATTATCACAAATCTTATGGCCTTCTCGAACAAATGGTGGTACAAATGTTCTCACATTGGAAATTAAAACCTTAACATCCTTTAAAAAAAAAAAAAAAAAGAGGGCCTACTTGCTATTTTTGAAATAGCAGGAAGTTATGAGGGACAAACACCTTTCATAAACAGAATGTATTTTAACAATAAAGATTTCCAATCTATGTTATGAGTTCGAGACCAGCCTGAGCTACAGAGTGAGCTTAAGGCCAGCCTGAACTGCATAGTGAGACCCTGTCTCAAAAAAACAAAACAAAACAAACAAAAAAAAAAGATTTCCAATCTATTCAACATCCATCTTTAAAGCAATTAAGTAGCCATTTTAGACTTTAGATTTGAAATGAAGATTTTCATTTAACAACTATATACATCAAAGGTTTCAGCAGCGTTCCCACCCAACCATCTTTTACAGTCTGCCATAACGCTTGAAGAAAAGTTATCATTAAAACAAAAACATTTAACAGCACTCGGGCACCAGAAGGGGCAAAGCAGATGTAGCAGTGGACAGTTAGGATGAGGGAGGAAGACACAGGGAGAAGATATAGAGAAAGTGCAAGGTAGGACTAAAGGGCAGATTTAAACAAAAAGAAGAAAACAAAGGGAGGACTATTTTTGAAGAAAGTTAATTTGATCAGGGAAGTGTGAACTAAACTCTACGGGTGGTAAGGTTGACCATGGTAATGCGAGGGGTCAGAGCATGGTGGTCTAGAATGATGTGGTGGAGCTGCTTCTTGCATCTTTTCAAAAAGGCCTGAATTCTTGAAAAGATTCTAATAAGGATTCTATATTCATTTTTGACATTTAGTTACTGGCATGTCTGAGCCCTACTTTTGCCCCCTTATTACCTTTTCCCCATTTCTGGGCAAGCTAACAAAAAGCCCCACACTCTCTTGGAGCTAGTCCAGTTGAAACCATGGCAAGACCATCCAAACAGCCTACCTACCAGTCACAGAGGAGTCAAAAGTCAGACCTGCTTGGGAGAGACCTGATGAGAAAGTATGGAGCTGGGCTATGGTGGGTGAGGAAAGAGGCAGCACAGGCACAGGAAAAAAAAAAAAAAAAAAGAGAGATCAAGAAAGAACATTCAGTTCTTAGACTGAATGCAGAGAATTTTAAATAATGGCTGAGCAATATTTTAGTTCATTCAGGCTGCTATAACTAAGATACCAGGTTGGCTTATAAACCATAGAAATGTATTTCAGACACAAGAAGAAAATACAAGAATAGAACAGGGAAAAGATCAGAGAGAGAGGAGGAGGTGTGTAATGATGTACTATACAGAAGATCAAGAAAGACAAAACTAATAAGCACCATCTAACAAAATAACCCAGGAAGGGCAGTTCAATCAACACTACCATCACTTGGTTCTTTCCAATTTTCCACTGCTGGCTTGTTCCTCAGACCACCACCAAGTGCTCTCCCTGAAAGTAAGACAGCTGCTTTGACACCCCAGGTACTGCATACAGGGGAGAGAGGTGGCTTTTTCTTGTGCCCCCTTTTAGCAAGGAAATCTTTCCCCAGAATCCCTCAGTAGGCCTGCTCACATGTTACCAGGTAGAACTGGGTTATAGGTATTCTTGAGCCAATCACAAACAAAAAATGGGATTAACCAAGATTTACACCTGAGCTAGGGATAACACCAATTTTCTTGAAGGTTTTGGATAAGTGGGAAAAAAAGATCAATCTTGTATTCATATTGTATACAGCTCTTGTTTAATCTCATATTTCTCATGTATGAATAGTATATTTAAAGTAAGGGGAAGAAATACTAAGTTATAAAGAGGTGCCTTCTGACCTGTAGTATTCTAATCTAATCTTTTCCTATTTAATACTACTCATTTAAGAGCAGGAATGTTTGGAAGCATAAAGAGATGCAGTCAGTACAGGAAAAAAATTTCAGACAAGAAGTCTGTTTCTGATTTTATGTGTTTGAGGGTCTGGGGATTGCAACCAAGGCCTGCATATATCTGATGCATCTCCAGATCATCTTATATTTTCTTTTGAGAAAGGATCTATGCTGGTCTCCCATTTGTGATCCTCCTAGCCTCTTAGGTAGCTAGAAATATAGGTCTGTGCAAACTCCACACTTGGTGTTGTTTCGAGAGTGAATATATGTATCTCTTTATTAAATTTGATAGTTTTATAGGGTCCATCAATCTAAGCTGGAAGTTGTTTTCTTTTAGGATGTAGAACACTCCATGCTTTTCTTGACTTGATGGTTTGTGTTGAGAAATCTGCTGTGATTCTGATGGGCTTTCCATTATAGGTGATCTGTTTCTTTTTCTCTGTTTTTAATACTCTCCTCTTTTGCTGCATTTTTGGGATCTTGATATTATGTATCTAGGTGTAGATTTATTCTGATTACAGCTAATTGGGAGTTTTATGTGCCTCACTTAAGTGTATGTAGACTCTTTCTCCATGCTTAGGAATTTTCTGCTACTACTTCTGGAAATAGATTTTTTTTTTTTATGTCATTTGTGTTGACACCTATCAGTCTTTTTTTTTTTTTCTTTTCCTTTTGTTTGCGGAACTGGGGATTGAACTCAAGCTCTTGCCCTTGCCAGGGAAGGGCTTATTCCATTGAGCCATCTCCCCAGTGGCCCCTTATACTGTTTTTCTTTGCAACATCTTGCAGCTGTTGAATAGGCATTTCCTGGCTCCTTGTTATTTTTAAGAGATTTTTCATGATTGCTATCAGCAGTGCTGTTTTCAAAGTCTGAAAGTCTATCTTCAGTTTCATTCAAGTGGTTTTATCAGTTTTCAATGGAATTCTTAATTTCCTGGGTATCTATCTGAATGTTTCATGCATTCTGATTCTTTCCTGTTTTGTTCAGTCACTATTTCCATCATTTTTCTATTCTCTTTTTTAAGTCTATATCTTCTTTAGATGTGCTGAGTGATTATTTCATGATTATTATAATTTCTTTTTTTACCTGACAGATTATTTCAAAAGTGATTTCTTTTATAGCTTGATGGATTTGTTTACTTCAGTTGCTATCATCTCAGAAATTTCAGGTGTGTGACTTCCAAGTTCTTCTATGTCCTTGTCCCCTGGCCTTGTTCTGGGTGGGCTGAGATTTGAGATCGTCTCTTGTTCCTTTGTTTTGACATTTTTATTTTATTTAGATTAAATCATACTGATGGATTTTATATTTTAAAATCTGCTTTTATTTTAAAGAGAAAAACAAAAATAATAAAAAACAAAGAAATAGAGTAACAATATGATTCAGATTTTCAAAACAAAAATGGCAAAATAGTGGTTGTTGTATTACATATTTTTATCATCAAATCTGTTGTTCAGATTGACAGATATTAGTACACAACATCAGACTAATACTTGTACATTAATACTTTACTTATTATTATTTTTCTGTATTTTTAGGGAAGGGTCTACAGGGTGTTCAGGGTCTCATTGCTAGATCGGACTCAGTGAGTCTCCTGTTTATAGCCTCCCAAGTGCTGGGATTACAGGTGCGCACCCCATGCTCAGTCTCAGTGTGCCCCGGGGATGGGGCTGGCACAGCAGGCCTGATGATCAAACCTCCAGCCCCTGCTTGCAGGCACTTTAATCTGCTGAGCTATTTGGCCGGCCCTTTGAACATTAACACTTTAAATAATTATTTTTTTTCTTGTCTTTTTTACTTTTTAAAAATTATTTTAATGAGAGTATAATCATAATTGTTAAAGACATTAGAAATGGTACACATATGTCAGAACAAGATGAGGTATTCAACCAAGGTTTTTGTATTAAATAGCACATTGCTGTCATCAATGTAGTTGTTCAGTTTACAGATATTAGTATATAGTCAGTCAAAGTGAAAAATTTGAACATTAACTGCTTATTTTGACACTTTTGAAGGTCCCCAATGTTCACCTGGGCTCAGCAATGACAGTGGAGGAGGGTGGTCAGGGCACAGGTCAGTAAGACTCCAGCAATAGTGTGTGTGTGTGTGTGTGTGTGTGTGTGTGTGTGTGTGTGTGTGTGTGTGGGGTTACACTCATCAAAGCTCCTGCTTTGTGTTCTCTGTGGCCTCTGTAACTGTAGTGGTAGTGGGGTGGGCCACAACTCAACAAAGCTTCCACAATGATAGAGGACAGCCCAAAGCTCTGCAAGGCTTCCATAATAGTGGGCAGGGCAGGACTCACCAGCAACCTCCCCATATATATAGACGGGAGGCAGTACCTTGTTAGTGCTCATTCATATATACTAATCTAGCTGTGATAGGGAGAGACTTTGGAGATATTATAAAAGCATGTAGTCATTTGATGAAGAAGTTAATCAAAAGGGATTTTAATTCTAGAGATCCTAGGTAGCCTGCTAATCACCTGGAGCCCTTTCAAAGAACATTTAGGCATTCTTTGATTAAAAGCCTCCGAATAGCAGCTGAACCTGCAGTGGCACTATCTTCCTTAGGCTCTTCCCAAAGTGTTACTTGGGAACAAGCTTTTAGCCTCTGCCTAGTCATGATCTTCCCCTCCCCACTGCCAACCCAGCTAAAATTTGAGCTTGCTTAACCAGTTCCCACAGCACATACATCAATTTCTCATTACAAATTCACATCTACAGACACACATTCTGACACACACACTGAAAATCTCTAGCTGGTTCTACTTCCCCAGTTACTCCTAACAAGCTCACAGGCACTTCTGCTCCCAATTTACCTTGTAGACTCACTTCTACTTTTGAGAACTAAACACACCACAGTCAATTCAGTGTTTTAGACTGAGTGCAGAAAGTTTAAAATAATGGCTGAATAATGTTTTAGTTCACCCAGGCTGTTATGACTAAAATATGAGGCTGGCTTATAAACAATAAAAATGTATTTTTCACAGTTTATTTGTGGGGGAGCTCTGAGAACAAGGTGCCAGCAGGGATGCATTCTGGTGAGGGTCCTGTCTCCGGTTTACAGATGCTGCCTTCTTGCCATACATTCACACATGTGGCAAAGGCCAAGGCAACAATATGGGCATCTTCATGAGGACACTAACCCCATTCATGAGGGTTTTGTGTCTCTGTTGATCTAATCACCTAATCTCCATCATATTGGATATAGGGTTCAACACATGAATTTGGAAGTGGAGGGAAACAATCTTCCTTTCATTTCTTCCCACTACTCTGGAGCTACATCTAAGCTTCTGCTTTAGGGCCCTGTTCCTTCTCATGTTGCTCTGGAGTGCAGGTGTCCTTGCACACATCTGCAGAACCCTCAGTTCAGATTTCTACTTGTCAATGACCAGGACCAGGCTGAAGAAAAAACCCTACTTATTTCCCCTCCAGTTGCAGACTGATTCTTTGATTCCCATTGTTGTCCCTTGCTCATGACACCAAATTATTCTCTAGCCTAGAAGTTAACTAACTACTTAAATATTTTGCATATTCTTTCATTAGACTTCATCCTAAGGAAATGATCATGGTTGTGTTTAAATCATAGTTTTAGCATAACTTATAGGAATAAAACATTTAAAACAATAAATGAATTTAATTAATATAGCAGTTACACAATTTGATGTTCTTTAACACCATGAAGCCCTTTCCCAGCGATCCTGGGGCCCCAGAGCCAGTGCAGCTCAGCTGGAGAGTGAGAGTTCCAGGCCCGCCGCTCCAGAGGGACCTCTCCCAGCAATCCCTTTTCCCAGTGATCCCGGGGGCCCTAGAGCCAGTGCTGGTGAGTGAGAGCTCCAGGCCCACTGCGCTGGAGGGACGTCTGCTGGGACCCCAGACACAGCGCAGCTCGGCCAGGAAACAACAGAGGTGAACCACAGGAGCTACAGCAAAAAGGAACTGAACACAACAGCTAGATCCAGGCCAGGAATAACTGGATAATCTCAAACTTAATAGACTGGCACCCGAATCTCATTACATGCTAAGGTTATAGCTACACCAAAGCTCTACACCAAAGGCCACAGGTCAGTGCTATAGAAAATGACACAGACAAGGAGAAAAATGCAATCTCAGGCCTTGAGTCCACCAGTAAGTGCAGAGGACACTAGCTCAGCTGAAATGAATGAATTAACAGATAAGGAAGCCAAGGAACAACAGCAGAAAGGTACAGAGGAACTCAGGTGAGAATTAATTCCTGAAATAAAAAAAGAAATATCTGAATACATAGCATCTGAATTAAAGAATCAAATGCAGAAACATCAGGGGGAAAACCAATGCTTACCCAGAAAAAGCGCAGAGAGCACTATTCCAGCTGAAATGTAAGAATTAACAGCATCTGAAGCAAAGAAACACCAGCAGAAAGGTCACGAGGAACTCAAAGCAGAAATAATTTCTGAAATCAAAAAGGAATTCTTTGAAAAAAAAATAATAATTTGAAATCATAGCATCTGAAATACAGAAACAAGTCTGGAAATATGCAGAGGAAACCCAACATGGAAGAAACTCTGCAGAAAAAGAATTAATAACTACCTCTAAAGAAGACACGGATAAAAAAAATAGAGATCAGAAATATGATGGATTCCTTGAATGAGCAATACAGAAAAGAAATAGAACACATGAAACAGAGTCAAAGATATATAAGACCTAAAAATATAAATCATGAGTCTACAAAACTGTTTGAGTGAAAGCGAAGACCCAGTTTCAGATCTTGAAGATGCTGGTGCAGCTAGTGAAAAGGCGAGAAGGGATCTCTTAAAAACGAGAATGCAACAAAAATAATCCATCACCTGCAAGATGATGCCAGGATGAACAATGTGAGATTAATTGGTATCAATGAGAATGAAGGAGTCAATACAAATGACATAAAAATAATTTGGGGAGAAGTAATAGCAGAAAACTTCTCAAATATGAGGAAACAATCCAACATTCAGGTCACCAAAGCATACAGAACACGAAATAACTTCAACCCAAGTAAAAACACACTGAGACATATAATAGTCAAGATCCCAGCAATCCAACACAAAAATAATATACTGAAAGCTGCTAGAGAGAAGAAGCAGATCACATTCAAAGGAAAACCCATCAGAATTACAGCCGACTTCTCTATACAAACCATGAAGGCAAGGAGAGCATGCAGCAGAGTTCTTCAAGTCTTGTATGAAAACAAATTCCAGCTCAGATTATTATACTCTGAAAAACTCTCAAGTTTGATGGAGAAGTGAAACTTCCATGACAAAGAGCAAATAAAGAATTTCATGATGACAAAGCCATCCCTACACAGGCTGCTGAAAGATGTTCTAGAGAGAGACCACAATGACCAGAACTCCATGAATAAGAACAGAAGGAACCCACTAAACAGAACAATTAAACATAGGATACAAAGGACTAAACAACAGCAGGTAAATATCATGACAAACATAAGTCAGCACATTTCAATTATAACCATTAATGTAAATGGACTCCATTCACCAATTAAGAGAAATACACTGGCACAGTGGATTAGGAAACAAAATCCAACAATATGTTGTATACAAGAAACACACTTAACTCAAAAGGACATTCATAGGCTCAAAGTCAAAGGATGGAAAACAATACTACATTCTCCAGCACCTCAGAAAAAAGTAAGAGTAGCAATTCTGTTCTCAGACAGTCTCAACTTCAAACCAAGAAGGATCAAATGACACAAAGAAGGCCACTATACATTGGTCAGGGGAAAAATTCAAGAGCAAGAAGTAACACTCATAAATATCTATGCACCAAACACAGGAGCACCCAACTATGTAAGACAAATCTTAATGGACATGAAAAACCTAATATCTAAGAGCACAATCTTCACAGGAGACGTTAACACCCCCTTATCTCAAAAAGATAGATCAACCAGACAAAAAATTAGCAAGGAAGTAGCAGAACTGAACCAGAGCGTGGAACAAATGGACCTGGTGGACATTTACAGAGTGTTCCACCCAACCACAGCTGAATACACATTTATTTCAGCTGCACACGGGTCATTTTCATGCATAAGTATATGCAAGAAAACAGAAATTAATCCATGCATATTATCTGACCACAGTGCAATGAAACTGGAACTAAATGACAAAAGAAACCAGCAAAACCCACTAAATTCATGGAAATTAAACAACACCCTACTCAGCAATCAATGGGTCACAGAAGAAATTAAACAAGAAATTCAACAATATCTACAATTCAATGAAAATTCAAGCACAACTTACCGGAATTTATGGAATGTGATGAAAGCAGTTCTTAGAGGGAAAATCATAGCTATGAATTCACACATTAGGAAAACAGAACAGGAACAAATAAACACCCTAATGTTGCACCTCAGACATGTAGAAAAAGAAGAGCAAACGAAACCCAGAGTGCAAAGATGGGAAGAAATCATAAAGATGAGAGCACAAATTAATTCAATTGAGATGAAGAAAACAGTTCAAATAATCCACAAATCAAAAAGTTGGTTCTTTGAAACACTAAATAAAACTGATAAGCCTCTAGCCAACCTCATCAAAAAGAGGAAAGAAAAAAATTCAAGTACATGCAATAAGGAATAAAAAGGGTGAAATCACCACAGATCCAGTGGAAATTCAGAAGATTATCAATAGTTACTTCGAGAATCTTTACACTCACAGAATAGAAGACACAGAAGAAATGGACAGATTTCTCGAAAGGTACAAATTACCAAAACTGAATCAAGAAGATAGAACAACTCTCAATAAGCCAATAACAGCCAATGAAATATGAAACATAATAAAAAGCTTACCAACAAAGAAAAGTCCAAGTCCTGATGGATTCATAGCTGAATTCTATAAGAAATTTATAGAAGATATAATCCCTACACTCCTCAAACTCTTCAATGAAATTTAAAAGGAAGCAGTCCTCCCAAAATCATTTCTGGAAGCAAGTATTATACTGATTCCAAAACCAGGGAAAGACACAACCAAAAAGGAGAACTACAGGCCAATCTCCCTCATGAATATAGATGCGAAAATACTCAACAAAATCCTGGCAAATAGAATACAGAAAATCATCAAGAAGATCATACACCATGACCAGGTAGGATTCATCCCGGGGATGCAAGGATGGTTCAATATTCGCAAATCTATAAATGTAATACACTGTATTAATAGACTGAAATCTAAAAACCACATGATCATCTCAACTGATGCAGAGAAAGCTTTTGACAAAGTCCAACACTCATTCACGTTCAAGGTCCTACAGAAAATTGGAATAAATGGACTCTAAGGTAACCTTAACTTGATAAAAGCCATCTATGACAACCCAAAAGCTCATATAATCCTAAATGGGGAAAAACTGAAATCTTTTACTCTTAAATCAGGTACAAGACAAGGATGTCCTCTATCACCCCTCCTATTCAATATAGTCTTGGAATCCTTAGCAACAGCCATTAGAAAAGAGGGAGAAATAAAAGGAATAAGAATAGGTAAAGAAGAAGTTAAATTATCACTATTTGCAGATGACATGATACTTTACTTGGAAGACCCAAAAAATTCCACCAAGATACTACTAGAACTGACATGGAAATTCAGTAGCATAGCAGGATACAAAGTCAATATTCAAAAGTAAATAGCATTCCTCTACACAGATAACAAGCACACTGAAAGGGAAACTATAGAAACAATACCTTTTACAATAGCACTGTGGAAAATGAAATACCTTGGGATTCACTTAACCAAGGAAGTCAAAGATCTTTTCACGGAAAATTACAACACCCTAAGAAAAGAGATCATAGAGGATTTCAGAAAATGGAAAGATACTCCATGCTCCTGGATAGGAAGAACCAACATCGTGAAGATGGCCATACTCCCAAAATTGCTGTACATATTTAATGCAATCCCTATCAAACTGCTACCAACATACCTCCCAGACATAGAGAAATCATTTCTAAAATTGATTTGGAAGCACAAATGACCTAGAATAGCAAAGGCAATCTTGGCCAATAAAGACAAGGTAGGAGGCATCACAATTCCTGACTTGAAATTATACCACAAAGCCACTGTGATAAAATCAACATGGTATTGGCAATGAAACAGACCTGAGGATCAATGGAATAGACTAGAAGATGCAGAGGCATCTATGCTCACACTCAGCCATCTGATCTTTGACAAAGGGGCCAAACATGCTTACTGGAAGAAAGATAGCCTCTTTAACAAATGGTGCTGGAAAACCTGGCTTTCTACATGCTGAAAACTAAACTTGAACCAGGCCTATCACCATGCACTAAGCTAATGTCAAAATGGATTAAAGATCCAAACATTAAAACAGAAACACTCAATCTCCTGGAAGAGAAAGTAGGAGGAACTCTTGAAGACATAGGGTTAGGCAAAGAGTTCATGAACAAACATATATTTGCACGAGAAACACTTGAAAGAATCAACAATTGGGATCAACTCTTCTTGAGGAGTTTCTTCACATCAAAAGAAATTGTCAACAAAGTGAACAGACAACCCACAAATTTTGAAAAAATCCTAATAAGCAATCAGACAAAGGTTTGCTGTCTACAATATATAAAGAATTAAGATATAACAGGGCCCTCAAATTTAAAGACCCAATTCAGAAATGGGCATCAGATGAATACACACTTCCCAGAGGACGAAATTAAAGAAGCAAATAAATATATGAAAAAATGCTCCACATCGCTTTCCATCCGTGAAATGCAAATAAAAACAACACTGAGATACCATCTCACTCCAGAAAGAATGACTATCATAAGGAATTCAACCAACAACAAATGTTGGAGAGGTTGTGGGGAAAAGGGAACCCTTCTCCACCGCTAGTGGGAATGTAGACTGGTACAACCATTGTGGAGATCAGTGTGGAGACTCCTCAGAAGAGTAGGACTGGAAATCCCATTCAAGCCAGCTATACCCCTACTGGGAATTTTCCCGGAGGAACTGATAACATTATATCATAGTGATATATGTGTACCTATGTTTATAGCAGCACAATTTGTGATAGCAAAATCTTGGAAACAACCAATATGTCTGTCACATGAGGAATGGTTGAAAAAGATGTGGTATTTCTATATAATGGAGTATTACTCAGCTATAAAGAATGATAAACTTGAAGCATTTATATTGAAGTGGATGCCACTTGAACATATACTCGTAAGTGAAATAAACCAGACACACGTGTGTAAATATCGTATAGTCTCCCTCTTATGAGAAGTCAAAAGAAATACAAATAGAAATGTTTAACAACTAAAGAGACAATTGAGTCACACAGGGAAAACTGAACGGCATATGCTGCAGGGTACTAAGCAGCTTTTCTTCTGGATGGTTAACAACCTAAGTTCACAGATCAAAATCAGAGAAATAGAAGAGCCACAAGGCCAGCCAACATTTTGGCCCTAGCCTTTCAAGGTCAGCGAAGACTCAGGGCATGGGAGAACCTGTAGTGTGACATCATGAAACTCAATTGTGCCCCAGATTTTCTGATCAAGGAGATTATGGAGCCACAGAGGAAAGAGATTGATGTATAGTGTGCCTGGGGAGAGTCATATGGGGAGAAAACTTTCTCTCAGGCTCTCATAAAGAGTAAACTGGTCAAGCATTGGCCATGGCTCATCCACATGGATGACACAGACAAAGGATCTACAGAACAAGGTACAAGATTACAAGATAAATCCTGAAGGGACTTCACTGACCTAATCAAAGACAAAAGCTACATCTTTTGGTATATAGGTCTTGATCTACCTTGATCTTAACCATCCAGCAGAAAAGTATAAAAGTGAGGTATATAATGTGGGGCCATAATAATAAGTTGAGCTGTAAATAGCTATAGTCAACAACTTCTTCAGATAATTATTATTATTATTATTTTTTCTTTTGGAGACAGGGTCTCACTATGCAGCTCAGGCTGGCCTTAAGCTCACTTTGTAGCTCAGGCTGGTCTCGAACTCACAACAATCCTCCTGCCTTAGCCTCCCGAGTGCTGGAGTTACAGGCCTGCACCACCACGCCCGGCTAGATAACTCACTATTATTGTGGAATGCTGCACTGTGTTGGATTGTGTCACCAAGTTCAGGCACCTAAATTGGTTTAATGACAATGGAGTGCTCATCTTTGACAGGTCTAGAAAAAAAAAGGGGGGGGGTAATACAAAGGAAGAATCATGATGTGTGTGTATAAATAGTACAGTTAGGATAAATATGCTATGCTTCTGCATAATTCTATGAGAAGCAAGATTTGCACTAATAGTGGTTGGACAAGATATTATGTTGGCTTCTAGTACTATGGACAGACACTGGGGAGATAACAAGGTAGAGGGTGTTAATTGTCGAATCTGTGATATAAATCAGCCGTGGAGAAATAAGATAGGTATATAGCTGTACTCTCTTCATTCACTGATTAGAAACATCTGCTATAACAATGCCTGTAAGTATATCATGTATGTACCTTGTACAACACTGAAACATTATGAAAACATTTTGCAATGTACTGACTTGTCGAATCTGTCCTGTTAATTTGCCTTGAAACTGTCTCATTGCTATTTTTTCTTCAATAAAAATAATTAAAAAAAGAAAATGTAATATATGGATAAATCTGAGTCATTGTGAGGAAAATGAATGTACCTTGAGATGATAATTCTTAGTGAAATATGTCAAACACATAAAATTAAGTATTCATGGATCCTCATATAAGAGAGAAACCGAAGGAGAAATGAAGAGCAAAATAAAAGATAGGTAAAAGATAGAACTTTTGCAAATGAGAATCAGATCTAGACACAGATGGAAGGGAGGCTGGGAGAAAAGAGGGGGAGAAACAAGGGGAAGGGTAGGTAAAAAGTATCAGTAAGTGATATGCCCATAACAATTTTCCAGAATGAGTGTATTTCTTATGTATCACAGGCATGTACTGATAAACATGAATAAAATCATAGTATCATCATGTGGTTAGGCAAACTTTGCTAAGGATCCCAAAGATACTGTTTTTTTTCTGACACTCAGTATATAGACTCAAAATAAAGAGTATTTTAGGAAAAAAAGTATGTGCAAAAATAAAAGTGCCAGCAAAAAACAAAAACAAAAACAAACAAACAAAAAAAAAAACCATGAAAAAAAGTAGCAAAAAATTGAACAGAATTTTAACTTATTTATTTGTATTTTAACTTGAAGAGTGAAAAATAGAAGCAAAAACAAATAGAAAAAATGACATAAACAGGGTAACATACAACAATACATACATTACAGACTGTCAAAACATGGATAGCTAAATATACATACATACATATATATATATATATATATATATATATATATATATATATATATTAATAAAACAATCCAACACAGATCAGCAGTCCACAACAGAAGTGGGTTATCCACAGAAGTTGTTGACTTAAGCCATTCACAGCTCATTATAGTAATATGACTTTACTTTGTATACCTCCATTTTTATACTTTTCTGCTGGATGGTTAAGACCGAGTTAAAAAGCAAGACCTATATAACAAGAAATGTAACTTTTGTATCAGATAAGGTCAGTCAGGTACTCTCAAGGTTTATCCTGTAACCCTGTATCGTACTTTGTAGATCCCTTCTCAGTGTCAGCCATGTGGATGAGTCACGGCCATTGCTTGACCAATTTGCTCTATGTGAAAGCCTGAGAGAATGTTTTCTCTCCATGTGACTCTCCTTAGGCACACTATACATCATCGATCACATTCCTCTGTGGCTCTATAATCTCCTTGATTTGGGGCACAACTGAGTTACATGATGTTACATTACAAATTCTCCTATGTCCTGAGTCTTCACTGACCTTGAAAGGCCAGGGCCAAAATGTTGGCTGACCTTGCAGCCTTTCTTTTTTTCCAATTTTTGATCTGCAAACTTAGGTTGTTAACCCTCCAGAAGAGAAGCTTATTATTACCCTGCAACATATGCAGTTAGGTTTATCCACACTATTAGTCTAAATATCAGACATCAGAGGCATAACATGGAACATGTATTTCCCAACAAGTATTGAGACACTAAACTTTAAGTCTTTACAGAATATGAAGAAAAAAAAATAGGAATGAACACTTAGATATATTTACAGGGATATTTAGAAATCCATCCATATACAGCATAGTAGCGTTGTAGCAGGACTGTCTTGTGACATTTTTTGGTCTTACTTTTCATTTATTACCCTTTTAAAAAAGGGCAGTACACTAATAGCTGGTATGTCATGACAAGAAGTACATATTTAGAAGACCAGAATGGCAGGCATTTGAAGCATAACCCTTCTATTACACTTTGTTAAATTCAGGGCAGTTGCTTGACTCACAGGTATCACTGTATATAGTTAGTATATACTACCACTTAACTGCCAGTTTCAAAAATCTCCTGATATTTCTCAGGATCACTGTCTTACCCATCTAGTGTGCATAAATGAATGGTCTTGCTCCTGTCATGTTAGTCAGCATTTCTCCTTCCCCTCTCCTTATTGTCTAATCCTCAAGTTCTCACTTTCCTTTTAATTGTGTTATACATTTCTATTTGCAATTCTTTTGAGTTATACTAGGGAGATTATATGATATTTGCACATGTGGGTCTGGTTTATTTTGCTTATCAGTGTATCTTCAATTGGCATCCACTTAAATATGAAGGCTTCAGATTTATCATTCTTTACAGTTGAGTAGTACTCCACTGTATAAAAATACCACATCTTTTTCAACTATTCCTCATGTGACGGGCATTTTGGTTGTTTCCAAGATTTGGCTATCACAAATCGTGCTGCTATAAACATAGGTACACACATATCACTATGATATGATATGATATTTTGAGTTCCTCCGGGAAAATTCCCAGTAGGGGTATAGCTGGCTTGAATGGGATTTCCAATCCTAGTTTCTTAAGGAGTCTTCACACTGATTTCCCTAATGGTTGCACCAGTCTATATTCCCACCAGCAGTGGAGAAGGGTACCCTTTCCCCACAACCTCCCCAATATTTGTTGTTGGTTGATTTTTTTTTATCACAGCCATTCTTTCTGGGGTGAGATGGTATCTCAGTGCTGTTTTAATTTGCATTTCACGGACTAGTGATGTGGAGCATTTTTCATGTATTTATTTGCTTCTTTAATTTCGTCCTCTGAGAAGTGTGTGTTCATCTCAGATGCCCATTTCTGGTTTGGGTCTTTAAATGTAGGGGCCCTAGTATTTTTTAGTTCTTTATAAATTCTAGAGAGCAGACCTTTGTCTGATTGCTTATTAGTTAGGATTTTTTCAAAATTTGTGGATTTTCTTTTCACTTTGTTGGTAATTTGTTTTGATGTGCAAAAACTTCTCAATAACAAGCAGTCTCAGTTGTTAATTCTTTCAAGTGTTTCCTGTGTGAATACATGTTGTTCATGAGCTCTTTGCGTACCCCTATGTCTTCAAGAGTTTCTCCTACTCAATAGAATTTCTTAAGTGCAGGGCCAGCAAGATAGCTCAGTGAACTAAGCACCTGCTTAGGCAAGCACAGGGACCGGGCTTCAATCCTCAGCACCACATGCCATGCTGGCCCTTCCCCCAGGCACACTGAGCTGGCCACTGAGACCAGGAGTGCTGATGCACACCTGTAAAAGAGGATCACTATGAGTCTTGTCATAGTAAGACCATGTACCAAATACATTTAGAAAAAAAAAAGTTCAAATTTACTTTTTCTAGGTAGCTGGATAATTAGTTTTACTTTCTTCTTTTCCCTCATAATTATTTCATACAAAGAACATGCATCAGTACTGTAAGAAAAATGCCTGTCAGTTTTGTGGCAGTATTTATCAATCTGGCTTAGAGTAGAGATTTTTTTATAAACCCCCTGCCCCTGCTGCCCCTTGAGAAAAGGTGTCTTACTCAGGCTGGTCTTGAATGCACAGATATCCTCCTGTGTGCTACTCTACCTGGCTAGGACAAGTTTATACCCTATAGAATAACTTATGTTAATGAGGGAAAGAGAGGTAAAACTGTATAAATTAATTAAATATACTAGCACATGCATATACACACATTTATAACCAAAATCACATTGTCAGTGACTTTCTATTAGAGATTTTAATCAGTGGCGCTGTCCACACAGCTTCCTTCTGCCCCATTTAAAATTCTCTTATTCTGTTTACTCATCAGAGTGGTTTTGTTTTAATAGCTATATCTTGTACAATGTAGGTGCCTGGAAGGGTAAAAGAACATTTTTTCCTGAAAAACGAAGATATGTAAAATTTGAGTGTATAAGACAGTGTGGTGTGAGGAAGCAATTCTGACCTTGGACTAGATTTGTCTGGAGCATTTACTCTTGTCTGTCATTCTGGGTTAATGATAATACTACCTATGCACAAAAGCTTGCACTTTATTTATATCATATTTTTTATTTTTTAAGGTAGTTTTACTCTGTGTTGTTTAGGCAAGGCTCATACTTTAAATCCCTTAATCTCAGTCTCAGCCATCTGAAGAACTGTATTATAAATGTGTGCCAGTGCACCTAGCTAACCTTGTACTTTGACAGGACAGTATATGAGGTTCTGAAGATAAGAGCTGTGGAACAGGAAGTACAACACGTGGGTATTTTGCAAATTTTAGAAATATCAGAATGTTAAACAGACACCTGTTAACAGTTCTGATTGAGATTCAACATTATCTGTTTTTCTGATAATATGTACCTTTTTTCCAAGGAAAAAACAGGCAAAAGGCATGAGGAATGCATGTAAAAATACAAAAATAATACAAAATATAATCATTTAATGGAAAATATAGTGTGAAAGTTTTAACTTACTGTTCATGGAAATCCAACATTGGTGGCTCAAATCGAATGGGCCTGCAATTACCCCGGTATAGAGATATACTGGAATTAAAAAGAAAAGAGTGTAAGAAGGAATTTTTCACAGTACAAATTTCCTCCCACTGCAGGCAGGCATTTGACTTTTGTCATAAGACAGTATCTTTAAGAAAACTGGTATCTAATGTTCTATTAAGAATGTATATTATTTTTTTTCCCTAAAGGAAATCAACAGGTAATTGGCTTTAAAAGTGGTAAGAAAAAGAATCTTTTATTCAAAGGTGCTCAACAAAATGCTCAAGTAGATTTTTAGAATTGGCTGATACAATAAGTAACAATACACTTGATTCACTGGAGTTTTAAACATGAACAAAAACAAAATCCGCAGGTAGACTTTTAGAATTTGTATGGTTGATACAGTAAATAACAATATACTGTACTGTTACAAAGCTAATACAATTACAGATACTTGGCAGGCAATATATGAAAACAAAAATCACAATCACATTGTAACTGCATTGCTAAAGAACTAAACAAAAATCAACTTTGGGACAGAAATTTCCATGAACTGAAACATTTATTTTGAACACAATAATCTATGATGTTTTGACCTAGAAATCTGAGTACCATTTCTATTAGTTCATGTGATACTAGAACTTCTCAGTAAAACAGGTTTCTGAACAGCAAGTCTTCGCCATGTTCATAACATAACATTGATGTACAGTATAAATGACCTTTGGAGACAGCAGGAACTTACATATCCATGGCCATCTCTTTATATGTAGAAAAACTGGAAATTTAGTTAGTTGTTAAAAGTTTCAAAACAGTTTCAGAGCTTTTTAAGAAATGGTATCAGAGATAAATCACTGCCACAACTCACAAGAAATAAGCTTCCTCATGGAAATCTTTAGTAAAAGGTGAAAGATTTATATGATCTGAAGAGAAACCAGAGTATAACACAAGCTTCTTAATAACACTGTAATTTCATTCTTGATACAGAGAAATACACTAGAAATAAGCAATAATATTCACAAATATAGGAAATTTTTCTTTAATTCAGTTCTGTAAATGGTAAATAGTCTAAGTAGTAGAATAACTGAGCTAAATGTAATGAATTCCAAATATGTTTTTAGTTTTACCAGTTTAGAATATTTCTCTATGCTGCTTGATAACTCCCTCTTTTTTTCCTTTTTAAATCATTGTTCCTCTTTCTACATATGGTGAAAAACATAGAAAAAGAAAACATAGACGTACAATTTTCCTAAAGTACCAAAGAGTGGGATAAGAAGGCACAGTTCCTTATGACACAGCTGTGAGATGTGGCTGGAGGTGCACAATCTTGCCCCTCTTGCTTTCTGTCCCTAGACATGACAGAATGAAGACATTCTTCACAGCTTTTAAACAACAGATGATGTGTAGTGTGTGTTTTAATAGTGTTCAACTTATATAATGTCTTAATCAGATCATGGAAAATAAAATGTAGTATATAATTATCTAAACTATATACATACATACATACATACATACATACATACATACATACATACTGTTAGCTGCTAGAGATTGAGATACTGTTTCTTCCTGAGAGAATCAAGAGTCCATTCTGCAAAGGACCAGGAAGAGGGAAGAGAAACTGGAGGAAGAAGAAGAGGAAGAGGAAGAAGGAACTAAGGTCAAAGCCAGATCTTCTTGTAGGAGTGTGGATTTTATTCTAAATGCAACAAATAGCCTGTACAGTATTTTGGGCAAAGAGGTAACATGACCTGACATATTTTAAAAGATTAATTCTGGCTACTGTATAAAGAACAGAGTAGAGGTATCCAGAAGTAGAAACAGGTAAGCACTGTGGGGAATCAATGTAGGGTGTGAAGGTAGCCATGGACTACACAAACATAAAGGAGTGTGGTGACAAATGCTACATTTGGAATATATTTGAAGGTAAACACAACAGGTTAAGCTGGTGGATGGATTTTGAATTGTAAGTGAAAAAGAAGGGGAATCAAGGATGACTTATGAAATTATGACTGAGCACACAATTGTGACATGGGAAGCGCGGGCTGCACTCCACGGATGGGGGTACCATGTAGTTTATATGTGGCTACTGCGTGTATACGAAGTCACTTGTTTCCATGTACTGATCTGATATCCAGTCACTTTGGTGAGTGTAATGGTCTAGCTTCTCTTAAGACATTTTCATTGTTGCTGTACACGCTGCTGGACTGAGCACTCGCTTAGATGATCCCTGAAGACAAATTTTCTGCAAGTAACAATTCAATTTGAAATTCTTAGATCTTGTTTTTCATTTTTTATGCCTTGTGCTAAGGTCTCTTGTAAAATGCACCACAGATATGGTGCCCAGCAATTGTTACTGATATTTACATAATGTTCACAGACTATGAGAAAGAAGAAACAATGTATAAGATGGTTCTCTCATAAATAAATGCATATTTCCAAAACAACAGCACATTTATACATGTAAATAACAGAATAAAAACCTAAATAATACTTAAATCAGTCAACACAAGCAGAACAAGGTAAATATTATTTTTTAAGGTAAATATTATTTTTTAAGGTAAATATTATTTAACAAAACCAAGAATGCAATAATCTTGCTGTCATGTATCTATAGTTGATTTAAATAGTGCATGACATTGCTTAGTGCTTTATATATTGAAAGCACATGTTTACAAATGAATAATGTTGAAAAGTTGGGAAAAAATTTAAACTAGGTCCTGAATATGCAAGGTTTTGTGTTCTACAGTTTGGTCACACTTTCTAAAATTTGGATTATTCTAGCTGCCAGAAAGTTCTATATACATTTGAATCCTGAGTCACTTTCTACAAAATCTACTAATTTTTTAAAATTTTTATTTTATTTTGTCAAAGAATAAACAGCAATGAGACAATTTCGAATCAAATTAGAAGGACAGATTCAATAATTAATACATTGCATATTGTTTTCATAGTGTTTTTTTTGTCATACAAGGTGCATACATGATATTCTACTTACAAACACTATTAGAGCAGATACCTCTAATCAATGAATTAAGAGAATGTAGCTGTATACTTATCTTTTTTTTATTTTATTTATTTTTTTTACTTATCTTTTTTTTAAAAACTGAATTAAAGGACAGTTTCAATAATTAATACTTTCTACATCGTTATCTTACTAGTGGTTGTCCACAGTACAAGAAGCAGACAGAACATCCTGTCCAAACACTATTTGAAGTTTTAATTAAAATCGTAAAGTCCATGTTGTTTGTATAAAAAGCTTTGTTTCCAACCTGATGCCTTCCTTGTATTTGTCACTACTCCTGCAATGATTACTACATGTAGCACAACAATGAAAGAAGTGCCACTTCCCCAAGCTTAGAAGGCATTCAGTTTTCACCACCCACAATTTTAGCTGTCATTTTTCCACGGAAGGTTCTTTATCATGTTGGAGAAATTCTCTTTTGTGTCTAGTTTGCTGAGTATTTTAAACAGATGTTCAATTTTTCACATGCTTTTTTATCTATTCAAATAATTTCATTGAGATTTATTTTGTTACTTACAGGAAACCAATTAATTGCCTTTCAAATTTTCATTGGTCTTTGCATTCCTGAGATAAACCTCTTTTGGTCATGATGTATTGTTTCTCATATATTTCTAGATTCAATTTACTAATATTTTGTTAAGGATTTCTAGATATATGTTCATCAGATATAATCTCAAGTCCTCCTGTGATGCTCACAACAGTCACCTCCTAAAATATATTGGGAAAATAGCTTCCTCCTTTCTTTTCTGGAAGACTTTGAAGACTAGTATTACCTGGTGAGGTTTGTGACAGTATTTATCAATTAAGTCATAATAGGCTGGCAGTTTTTGTTGTATAAGAGCTCAAAACTATAAATTATGTCTTTAACAGATGGGAGGAAAACTTCTAGTTTTTATTTTTCCTTTGGTTTATTTTGGTACTTGGTATCTTTCAAGAAATGTATCCCACTTCATCTTGTTTTCCAAATTTGTTGAAATAAAATAAATGACAATATTTATTTTTTCTTTTTTGGCAGAACTGGGGATTGAACTCAGGCCCTTGTGCTTGCCAGGGAAGCACTTATTCTACTGAGCCATCTCCCGGCCCCCTGAAAATATTTCTTAGTATTTTTTGAGTATCTATAAGATCAGAAGTGATGTTTTTATCACTGATTTTTTTTTTTTTTTTTTTTTTTTTTTTTTTTTTTTTTTTTTTTTTTTTTTTTTTTTTTTTTTTTTTTTTTTTTTTTTTTTTTTTTTTTTTTTTTTTTTTTTTTTTTTTTTTTTTTTTTTTTTTTTTTTTTGGTATGTTCGTAACCAACCTAAGGGTAAGGCTTATTCATTGTATTATGCTTCACAGTCCATCAGCTTTTATTACTGATGTTCTCTTTTCCATTTTCTACTTAATCGTAAATATGCTCTGTATTTTTCTCTTTGTTTTTTAGTTTGAAGTTAATTTGGTGTTTTTTTCTGTATTCAATGGAAATGTACAACACTGTTTCAGACTTCCAGCATCCAGAACTTAGAGACACCAAGTATCCTTGGTGTAGGGAATCAGCATACAGTGTTTGGTTACGGGAGCCCAGCCCACGCATATGCTGTATGTCTGCTTTCAAATTTGCCTGTGATTTTTTTCTTTCACCTATGAGTATTTATTTAAAAGTTTCTGTTATTTTCAATATCTAGATTTTCCTTGTCAGTAACTTCTAATTTAATTCTGCTGTGATCAGTGCACAATCTGTAAAATCTGCTGCTATGGTGTAGTATTTAATATCCATCAGGTCAAGTTGATTCACAGAGCTGTTAAAAAATCTATACCACTATGGATTTTCTATCCATTTTATCAGTTATTGACAGATGATTATTGAAACCTTACTGTTAACTGCACATGTCTGTTTTCTACTTTAATTCTGTTCATTTTTCTTTATGTATTCTGAAGCTCTGACATCAGACTTATCCAGATTTGGGGTTGTCAGAACTTCCTAATAGATGGTATCTTTCATAAATGTAAAGTCTCTTTATCTCTGATAACATTCCCTGTCCTAGTCTGTTTTGTCTGATGCTAGCATAACCATTGCAGCCTTTTCTAGGGTTATTATTAACTTTGGCCCCCACCATTTACATTTAATGTATTTGTATCTTTATTCTTAAATGTTTTCTTTTCTCCTCAAAACTAAAGAACTACTGACAAGGAAAAGATACCTGCAACATGGAATCAGTATCTCCAAAAATATAAAGGATCTTTGAAGAAGTAACAAAGATCAAATGCCTACGAAAAATGGATAAAAAAGTCAAAAGATAAATATAAGCATAATCCTAAAATAAATGAAGAAATGGTTAATCTCATTCATAATTAGAGAAAAGCAAACACTAAATTGCTCTGTGGTAGAATTTCTGATCCATTAGGTTAGCTAAAGTTTAAAACTAACACATTCTGTTGGAAAGGCTTAAGGAAACCGGTACGTAACCACAATGAAGATGGGGTAAAAAGAGACACCAAGAAAGAAGCAGAAGGACCCAGAGCTGGCAGGAAGGGGTCCGGAATGGGCTGTGTTCCCTCCATTGATGAGACTCAGGGACTGAAGACCAGGAAAAAATATCTTAAAAACTGCAAAATATCATGAAAAAAATCAATCCAAAGAAGAACATAAAATTGATTTAGGTCAGTGAGAAAGCTGGAGATAATGCAAATGCCATTAAAAAGCTCTTCACAGAAATAATGGCAGAAAACTTCCCAAACATGGATAATTTGACATATAAATAAATGAAGCATATAGCACTCCAAATAGCCACAAACAAAATAAATCCACACCAAGACACATAATAATTAGGATTAATTATAATAATCAGAAAGTCAGCTCAACGCAGAAATTTAAAAGCAGGTAGACAAAAGAAATATGACTTATAAAGGAAATCCCATCAGAATCACACTAGACTTCTCAACATAAACCATAAAATCTAGAAGAACTTGGAGTGAAATATTTCAAGCCCTAAAGAAAAACAATCTTCAACTCATATTGCTGTATCCTGCAAAACTATCTGTCAAAATTGATGCAGAAATAAGATACTTCCATGACAAAGAAAAACTGAAGAAATTTGTGACCACCACATCAGCTCTACAAAATGCTCTGAAAAACATGTTAGAAAGAGATAATGATCACAAAGATAGGAACACCAATAGAAAGAAGGTGCTAGTCAAGAAAAGTGATTAGAGAGCAAAATGGCAAGGAATAAGCAACAGGGAAACAACATTAAAAAGAAAGCCAATACATATCATAACTAAAAATGTAAATAGTCCTAACTCATCAATCAAAAGAAACAAACAAAAAAGAAGAAACAGACCAGCAGAATGGATCAAGAAGCAAGATCCAACAATATTTTTCACTCATGAAACACATTTAACCCAAAAAGAAATTCATAGATTAAAGGTCAAATGATGGAAAATAATTCTCGATGCCAGAAGAATCTAGAAAAAGGCAGGGGTAGCTACTCTGTTTGCAGACAATTGAACTTCAACCCAAACTGATCAAAAGAGACAAAGAGGCTCACTAAAGACTCATCAAGAGAAAACTCTAACAACAACAATCATAAATATTTCTGTGCCAAACACAAGTTCACCTAACTACATAAAAGAAATATTAACTGGCATGAAAAACCAAATACACACTAACAGTAGTTGTGGGGTACTTTAAAACCCCACTCTCACAAATTGATAGATCAACTAGACAAAAAATGAACAAAGAAATATTACAATTAAACCAAGCCTGCGAATAAAAGGACTTGATAATTATCTAGTGTTCCGCCCCAAAACAGAATATACATTCTCAGCTGCACATGGAATATTATCCAAAATAGAGCATATATTAGCTGACAAAATGTGTTTAAGTAAATGTAGCGGAACCGAAATCATCCCATGCATACTATCTGACCATAATACAATGAAACTGAAAATCAATAACAAAGGCAACCACAAAAACATCAACACATGGAAATTAAACACCCTTCTGAACAACCAATGGGACAAAGGGGAAATTAAAAATAAATTAAAAAGCATATATAATTAAATGATAATGCCAATACAATATACTGAAACCTATGGGATGCAATGAAAGCATTTCCCTATGAGGGAAATTTATAGCAATGAGCTCACACATCAGGAAAACAAAACAAGCTCAAATGAACAAACAACCTAATGTGGAACCTAAAACTTCAAAAAAGAAGAACAAATCAAACCCAAAGCTCATAGAAGGGAGGAAATTATAAAGAACAGAATTTAATGCAATAGAGACTAAGAAAACAACACAAAGAAATCAATGAATCAAAAAGTTGGTTCTTTGAAAGCATACACAAAATTAATAAAGCAGTAACCAACCTCAAAAAAAAGACCACAAATTCAAGCAATCAGGAACAAAAAGGGGCAAATCACAATCACAGAACTGGCAATTTACTGTGTGCTTTCTCCATTAGAACACATACTTTATTTACCACAGCAGGACCTGACTAAGAGCCCATTCACCAAGCATTGTGGTAGTTTAAAAATATATCTTCAAATTCTCTGATATACCTATCTTCAAAAGATAGGGCTTAATTCTCTTCTTACCAGTAGAATATGGTGGAAGTGATGGGGCATGACTTCTAAACTCAATTACAGGATGGGGAGATCTAAGCACCTGCCTGGCAAGTGTAAGAATCCAGGTTTGATCTCCGGTAGCACATGCTGTCCTGGCACCACACTATGTTGGCCAATGAAACCAGGCATGGTGACACACATCTGTAATCCCAGCACTGGGGAGGCTGAGACAGGAGGATCACTATGAGTCTAAGCTGCATAGTGAGATCCTGTACCAAATAAATAAATGATTAAATTTTTTTTAAAATCAAAGATTAAACTCAATTATAAAGGTTCTATGGGTTTCTCTTGGATCACCTACTTTGGGGAACACCAGCTGCAATGATTTGAAAACACTAAAGCAGCCCTATAGGTTCCATGTGGTGAAGATGGTAACTGAAGGCTTCCTATCAACAGCAAAAAACTGAGGGCTTTGCCAACAACCATGTGAACGAACCAACCTGGCAGAGCATCTTCAGGACTAGGGTTTCAGGTGACCATAGTTATGGATGGTATCTTTTTAAAAAAGTTTTTTACATTTATTTGGTACAGGGTCTCACTATGCATCTCAGACTCATGGTGACCCTCCTGTCTCAGCCTCCCCAGGGTGGGATTACAGGCGTGTGCCACCATGCACAGTTTTTGTGGTTGGCATGGTGTGGGGCCAGCAGTACTGGGGTTCAAATCCGGGCGCTTAGATCACTGAGCTATCTCTCTGGCCCTGTGGATGGTATTCTGACTGCAATCTTACCAGAGATGGTTACCATTACTACTTAGCTATACCACTTCAAATTCCACACTTACACAAACTGAAAGATGGTATGCGCTTGTTTTAGGCTAGTTAGGTTTTGGGTTAATTATACCCATGTATAACACCCATGTATTATATCCATAAATTTATCTATGGGTAAATTCATGATAAATGAATTGCCAATTGAATAATGCCTGGTGTCCATATGGATCTCAATATATATTTTCTGAATGACTACATGAACAAATAAGCACTCATACTCATTTCATGTATTGAAATTTGCAAGCTACTAGAATCCTCATTTGACCCTGAAAACAAGAAGTTATCTTCCCCAATTTATAGACAGAAATCATGCTCAGAGCAGTTAAGTGAAAATCCTTCTCAGAATCTTTACCTCAAGGTCACAGAGCTTGTGAACAAAGACATCAGGTATGTGATTCTCAATCTTCCACCAAAGGGTACCGCACCCTAAGAAGAGAGCACCCATAAAAGGTGGCCTCATGTCATAACATATTAATACTAGTACCCATTATGGTATTTTGACACTTAAACAAATGGAATGCTATATGCACATCCTCCATTACCCATTATGCAACCAATGCCTTTTAAAACAAAAATATTTTCATGTAATAATCACATTTAAATAAATTACAGTGCACCAGAGGGCTGCAGTGCAAAAAAGGGTATCCTGAAAAATTTTATTTTTCATGATTTACCCACAGTCTTTAGTTTATATAAGCATCAGCTCTTTCCTTTTTAGAATGTCTTGAAGCTCTTAAAGCTAGGTTTATCCCAGAACTAAAGTGGAGGATAATGACAGGGGTGGAGGGGTAATGACAAGCAAATGGCAGACACAGCCTTGCATCGCTACAACCCAATCAATCTGTTACTAGAGAATCAGTCCACTAAAGCTTTTTTTGCTATAAATTCCTTGGGCAGGTTAAGTTTCATGAAGAAAATGAGAATTTTGACTTACAGATTCATATATATATACAGCATGAGATAGGACAGGGCTTAGCCTATTATCTTACTGAACAAGCCAGAGGACAGGAGATGGACTGTACAGCTGGCGAATAAAAGGAAGTGAGCTATTATGCAGAAATGATTTCTACTGCCCTGGGGGTACCCTACAGGAAAGACTCATGGAGACAATGTAGTCCAGGGCAGAGAGATTAGCTTCTGAAGCCAGAGACCAATTCTCATTTTGGCTATGACTTGGGGCCTGTGGACTGTTTTGATGACAGAGATGTGGAACACATATGCATTAGGTACCTTGACCCAGCACAACTAAAGCCTGAGATTTACAGCATCTGATTACAACAGTCTCTTCAAATAAATGCACTGCTTTCACAAAGCAGACTGCATTTAGCCAATTAACACATTTTATGACTTCATCAGAAGTGCTTTCTTCACTTTCCTTCAAGACCCGGAGGAGAGGGAGCATATGGACAAGGCTAGACCACAGCAGATTCTCAAGAAACTGAAACCAGGCAGTACACTTCTCTTACCAACATTCTTCCTTTTTGGGGGACTTGGATGGGGGGAGTGGTATGGTCAATCACTGCAACTTGCCTTCCACATGTTTCAAGGGGCTCTTCTACTTCACAGCCCTTCTCTTATATTTCTTATTACAACATTCCCCTTGCTGAATATTGGATAACACAGAAAATACAGTGAATGTTGAAAGATTCCATACTTGCTATATGACAAGATGAACAGAAGGGCACACTAGGCTGTCAATCAGAAGATGACGAATTCTAGCCCCTCTAGCTTTGCCACTCAAACTCCTCAGATCGTAAATCTCTGTGACTCCTTAATATGTCCAGCAAGGAGGTTCAACAAGACGCTTAGTGTCTCTCGTAATTAGAATCATTTGATTATATGACAGGCTTCATTTCAATTAAAATTTCAAAGTCAAGTTCAAATTCTGACATATAGAGTAGTTCATTTTTTAACAAAAAAATTACAATGTCTGTTATGCAACTAGACATTTAATTTTATATTTTTCTTTGTTCTGTTTTACATAAACATTTTCATTAAAGTTATAACTACTAAAATGAAAGCTATGACAATGTTTAGAATGTGCAGCACCAAATCACATATTTAAAATAATTTCTTTTAATATAGAGCTTTGTGCCAAGTTAACTATGGATACTGATTATTGTATACCAGATAAATATGGACACTATGTTTGTTTTTCTATGCCATAGGTGTTTTAAAATGACTTATTTTATTTTTTTAAAATTCCTTTATTTATTACAGTGTCTCGCTATACATCACGGATTCTTTTTTTGCGGGGGTGGGGTGTGAGCTCAGCCGGCCCTGCGGGGAGGGGCTGGCATGGCATGTGGTGCTGGGGCTCGAACCGCGGTCCCCGGGAGGCGCTCTAGACTGCTGAGCTATCTTGCCAGCCCTAAAATGACTTATTAAAGGTAATGCATAAATTCAGCTCTTTAGTTTTTAGTTACTATATGCACAGAATCTAAATCTGGATTTTTATGTTACTATGAGAGCACAAGCCAGGAAGACTGCCTTCAGGAGGAAGGAAGTCAGACAGAATCTTATACTTCTGCCTCCAGAACTAAGACAAAGAAGTAAGTGTCTGTGGTAGCTAAGAGCCTAGTCTACTGTTTTTGACCCTAGGTCAGTGCCACATGGACACTTCATACCAATGTGATATTCATGTTTATCTGATTCATGGTCTTGGTCAAACATACAAATTGTGAAGTATGTTGGTTATAAAATGTGCCTGTAAACTCTCTGACATCCTTCCCTTGATCCATAGGTTTCTTTCCCCCTTAAACCCTTGCAAACTTAACTTACTGGTTGACTAACAATCTATAACAGAAGTAACTATACACTTTCCCAGTGTTGGTGATAAAAGACAATACAATTTCTACTTGTTCTCTTTAGGACTAAGATTCACTTCTGGAATATAGCCACTAGGCTGCAATGAAGTGGTACTAGGGTTGGTTACTGTGAATGTCCTTACTCTGCAAAATACGCAGACTGCATTAATAGAGAATTTTATTTGAAAGATGTCAAATAATCATGTGAGCAAGACAATTAAAACTTCCTCACAGATACAAGGATGGGCTCCTTTAGTAATTGCCACTTCTGCGTTTTTACTTTCATATCTGCAATAATATGACGTCTTTTCCCTGTTGTCCTATCTGTCCTGATACATGTGCACTGTTGGGACTCCCCCTACCTGTAAATGCTATACAGTATTTTTGGTGCTAGGGGACCATGTCTTCAGACCCCTGTGAGTCTAGCCTGATATTCTCTTTGGTTGGAATATCTAAGAACTCCACAACTCTCTAATACATCCGGAGCCAACATAGGACAGATAGAGCACACCTGTTTATTTTGTGTTTCTTCCTTAATCCTTTATACTAGCAGATAAGAAATCAGCTATAGAACCAAGCTCACTTACATTAATGAACATGAAGTTTTCATCAATGATCAAAATCTAAATTTTAGGTATTTTCTCAGTATAATGAAGAATTTCTGTGAATACACAGTCACATTCTCAGTTCAGTTTCCACTTACTCAGGATCTGCATCTAAGAGACTGTCCTAGACTTGGAGGTACAAACTTAGGAATTCAAGCAGAGCAAGCAAAGATGACTCATCTTTGCTTTGTTTTTTTTTCATTTTTAAAAATAATTTTATTGAGAAACAAACAGCAATGAGACAGTTTCAAAACTGATTTGTAGGAGTTTCAATAATTAATACATTGCATATTGTTGTCTTGGTAGTTATTCATTGTACAAGATGCAGACATGATATCCTGTCCACAAACACTATTAGAACAAATCATTCTATTTACTGAATTAAGAGAATGTAGCTGTACATCTATCCAATTTTGAATATACAGATACAAAATGGCTGTTCATGTGTATCCCTTTTTTGCTTAGTTCTGTCAGAGAAGAGTATTCCATTGTCATTTAAATATTATAGGTAAGGCCGGGCGTGGTGGCGCATGCCTGTAATCCCAGCACTCGGGAGGCTGAGACAGGAGGATTGTCGTGAGTTCGAGACCAGCCTGAGCTACAAAGTGAGCTTAAGGCCAGCTTGAACTGCATAGTGAGACCCTGTCTCAAAAAGACAAAAAAAATAAAATAAAATAAAAAAATAAAATAAATATTATAGGTAAGTAAATTCAGTAAAATATTTCAATATAGCCTGGTAATTCATAATAGTAGTGGGTTTTCCGTTAAGACTGGCAATGTCAGACATTGTTGACTTGAGCCTCTTACAGCTCAGCATAAAAAACATGGAATGCTTCACGAATTTGCATGTCATGCGTGTGCAGGGGTCATCTCTGCTTGTGATGATCTAGGGTCTCAACTATTGAAGCTTTAGATCTATGAATGACTCAGCTGGGAGTGGAGGCCTGGTCATTCATGTGTTGATGGTACTGTGTTAGCTGTGACCTCAGCTAGTTGTCACCTGGAATGCCTATATGTGGACCTCTTTTTATTTGGGCATACATTATGTTTGTTAATGTAAGTCAGCTTAGTTCTACAGCTGATTTCCTATCTGCTAGTATAAAGGATTAAGGAAGGAGCACAAAATAAACAGCTATCTGTCCCATGTTGGCTCCAGATGTATTAGAGAGTTGTGGAGTTCTTAGATATTCCAACCAAAGAGAGTATTAGGCTAGACTCACAGGGGTCTGAAGACATGGTCCCCTAGCACCAAAAATACTGGACAGCATTTACAGGTAGGGGGAGTCCCAACAGTGCACATGTATCAGGACAGATAGGACAACAGGGAAAAGACGTCATATTATTGCAGATATGAAAGTAAAAACGCAGAAGTGGCAATTACTAAAGGAGCCCATCCTTGTATCTATGAGGAAGCTCAGATGACTACTAGACATCTTTCTCTCAAATAAAATTCTCTATTGATGCAATCTGCATATTTTGCAGACTAATGACATTCACAGACGTACTCTAAGCATCAAGGTCCTTGAGGAAAAAATGTTTCCCTCTTCTGAGATGTCCAAATGGGATTGTGGTAATGATGGCGAGAGCAGGGACATATTGTGTTGCTTCTGCCACTTTAGTTGATTTCACTAGATTATTTGTTGATAATTTTTAAAGATAAATTCATTTTGCTCTTTTCAAGAACAGGTATCTCATCAGAATAAAAAACACTCACTATAAAATGACTGAGTTTTACAATCTATGCAATGGGCTCTCATTGTCTGAGAATCCACTGCTAGCTCTGCCCACAACCCAACTGTTGCCCAAGGGTACTCAGAAGAACAGGAGCTGGAACATGGCCAGCTATTCCTATCAAACAGGAGTTGCCACTGCACCAGTAATACTGAACCTTCTGAGCTTAGCTCCTTAAGTCTGTAGAACTCTAAGGGAGTAATCAGTAAATTTTGGTTTGAACATAAAGCATCTGATTGAGGAACTGGTGGTCTTAAAGAAAATTTATGCAGCAGACATTGGCTGGATACAAAAAGAGAAGCAGGCCAGTTATCTTCCTTTTATTCTTTTCTCTAAGGTAAATAAAAAGTTACTAAAGTCCAAAAATTTAGGGGAAGGTAGGGAGGCACTTTGAAATCACATGCATATGTGTATTTTCATAGCATCTGAAGTAAAAGAAAACCCTAGCATCACAGGACAAGTTGTGCTTAAAGGAGCTTCCTTGAGTCACAAGGCTGGATTCTTCAGTTCTGAGCTGCTGTGGGGAACTGCAGACAGATCGCTGGGAAGTGAGGGCAGTATACAAGGTAGTGGAGGTAACCACAAAAGCAGTCACAGAGATGTTCCTCTTTCAAAGCAAGGGGAGCATCAGCTCTGAGCAAAAATTTCTGTATGGAATGGGGGAGAGTTACAATTTGGTTTCTCAGTGACCCCTGAAAGTGCCTGTTCTGGAGGCCTGGTCTCTACGAGGACCTATTGGAAGCTGTAAGAAACAGGAATTGATGGAATGTTGTAGGTGTTTGGAGGTGTGCCCTGGAAGGGGTCTGTGGGACCCCAGCCCTGTCATTGGTCTCTTAGCTCTGTGATTTTAAGGTGAGCAGTTTTTCTCTGCCACATGCTCCTCCAGGACACGCTACCTTGCCACAGATCCAAAGAAATGGGGCCAACTGCCATGGACTGAAAAGTCTAAAATTGTGATGCAAATGAACTTTTTTTCTTCACAAAGTTGATTCTCTCAGGTATTTGCTATAATGACAGAGCTGACTATCCAGAGGCATGATACATAACTGCATCACAATCATATTGATTTAGACTTGATTTTCCATATATAATACTTCAAAACATATGCTACAATACAATTTGTAATTTGCTATTTCCTGTTTACCAAAAACACCACCACTACCACCACCACCACCAACAAAAACCACACAACAAAATCCTAGGTCAGCTGACAGAATAGCAGGAATCCTCCAGAAGGATCTGAAAGCATGTTGTTACTATCTCATTGAATATATAAGCCTTACCTTTTTTGTTGATATGAACTGAGTCCAAGGGTTGTCTCAGTCTGTAAAAGGAAGAAAATCATAATGAAAATACTAAAACTAAATTTTTATTGATATACATATGGGGTATTCAAAATACTGTACCTTTAATTATGATCTAATATATTGAATTTTCAGATTTAAGTTGATCCTCAAATCATATGAAATGACTGATCACATTAGGTAATTCAAATGAGAAAGTAATCTGGATCAATTTTAAATGCACAGAATAATAATACAAAATAATGTGTTTTATTCTGCCAAATAATACAAATCCTAGAGTTTCCTTCATGGTCACTTCACATGGGACCCTGTGTGCCTCTCACCATCCACATCTCACCAACTGTAAGCTGTCTGCTTGTGTCCAAGGTCCCTGCTGGCAGAGTTTAGTATACAGCAGGGCTGGGAGGGAGAATCATCTAGCACGACATTAGCAGGACAACACTGAAAAGTGACTTAGAGAGTGTTCCAAAGGGGCCATGCAGTACATAGATGATGTACTTTAATACATGAGGAAAGCTGGACTGGGCAGCTAACATTTACATTAAAACCTGAAAAACAGAAAAATAGTGGTGTAGGTGTAGGTAACAGGAAAAGAGCAAGGCTCTAGTAAAGGAACCAGCTTAGTATGTTCAAGAAACAGACAGCAGGCTGACCCAGCTCTTTCTACCCAGACTGGAGGGCTAGGCAGGAGCCAGTCCGCGTTGTGTCTGGTTATGAAGCCATGGCAAGTAGCCTGGATATTATATACTAAATGCAACATAAGGGATCAGGGTAAAAAAAATCAGACTGACAAGGCTTAAAGTATTGTTCTGGCACAGTACAAATGATGAATTAGACAAGGAAAACAGACAAAGTAGGATACTGGAAGGCCATGGTTGTAGTTTAAGGGAAGGACATGAACATCTTAATGCTATGTGAGAAGATGTCAGCACACCAAGGAACACCATCAGCCCCAAAGCAGGCTGCCATATTTGAATCAGAAAAAGCACCACTGGCATTTCCTTCCCACCTCATTAATGTACAGAGCCCACCAAAAAACATTCAGTGCTTCTACCTGTCAAGAGTTCCCTCTCTGGGAACTTGAGCTTTGATTTTTTTTTTTTTTTTTTTTTGCTAGAACCAGGGATTGAACTCAGGCCCTTATGCTTCCAAGGCAAGTGCTTACTCTACTGAGCCATCTCCTAGGTCCCCCAAAACACATTCAGAAAATGTCTTCTCAATACATGGTGTTACCCTCATAGGTGGGAGACTCTAAAGGATGTCATATATTGCAAAAAACCCATCACAATGCTGGCTCTCAGAGAAAAAATTTAAACTGCATGTGAAGCAATCTCAATGACTAAGATTACCTAAGCAGCAGTTCACTGTATTAATAAAGGTCTGGAAGCTGCCCACCATTTGAGCATCTCTTGTAATAGTAGAGGCCAAAGGTAACTTGTATTAATCTCATGGTGTCTCAGTCAATTTAGTATTAAAATATTTATGCAAGTTTTTCATTTCCTGAAATGTGCATATGTTTTTTGGCAGGCTATATATTGTTTTGAAATACTATTTTTGAGAATGTATATGGGGAGAAATGGCAGATGAGGGGAAATTCCTATTTTTTAAGCTAGAAGAGTGTCCACAATTAAAATGCTTCAGCAATATAATTTGGATGAATGCATGTGTACACAAGGAAAATATGGAAAAATGTTAACTGTTCAGTCTTTTTGACTAGAAGGTTGTTTGCTGAATTCTTTTGCTGTACTTAAAAATTCTTTTAACTTTTACTACAAAATTGTATTGCACAAAGAAAGGGAGAAAATATTTGCAAATCATGGAGAGATGGCTCAGTGGAATAAGTGCCTCCCTGGCAAGTGTCAGGGCCTGAGTTCAATCCCTGGTTCCACCAAAAAAAAAAAAAAAAA
>PVKA01015483.1:0-49941 GCA_004027165.1 Ctenomys sociabilis | reverse complement strand
TTTTCCTCATCCCACTTATTGATTTCCTTCAAACAGATCCTTTCTGTACTAGTTGATACATTGTGTCAATTTGAGAAGTTTAGGAGTTTAATGAAGTGACTCAATAGAGAGTCAGGATACTTAGTTTGTAAGCATCCTCATCCTTTGCAAGAGAAGGGCATAGACCTTGTGTGAATTCTATACCCCCTGCCCCAGGGTAGTTTACTTATAATATAAGGAGGGGAGAGAGGCTGGCTAGAAGCCACAGCTGCTGCCCTTTGCTTTGTTCTTGGCTGTTTTCTGCTGCTATGAACTGGTGCTCTCTGCCATGTGCCACTCTGCCTGGGAGCCAGCCAAGGATAGTTTGAAACCTCCAAACAGTGAGCTAAATAAAACTTTCCTTCCTTATTTTTGGGTATAGAGTATCTTATCCCAGCAATGAGTGAAAAGTAACTGAGACACTTTTCCTTTCATGGCATATATTGTACCTTTTAGATCGCATTTATTCTTTCAGATTCTTACATTAGTGAGACAGTATGATGTTCACACTTGCGGGTCTGATTTCTCTCACTTATGACTATGGGCGCTGCTTACATCCATCTACAAAAGCCTCACATTTATCTTTTTATAGCTGAATAATACTTAGTTGTAGCCGGGCATGGTGGCGCAGGCTTGTAATCCCAGCACTCGGGAGGCTGAGGCAGGAGGATTGTTGTGTGTTCGAGACCAGCCTGAGCTACAAAGTGAGCTTAAGGCCAGCCTGAACTGCATAGTGAGACCCTGTCTCAAAAAAAAAAAAGACAAAAAAAAATACTTAGTTGTGTAAAACTACTGCATATTTTTATCCATTCCTCAGTTGATGGGCATTTGTGAAGGGGACAGCTGGGTTCAATGGCACCTTCAACTGTCGTGTTCTGAGGAATCTCCTCACCGATTTCCATAGCAGTTGTACCAGACTACACTCCTATCAGCAGTGGAGACAGTTCCTTAATCCTCACAGTCCCTCCAGTATTTTTTATTGGTTGACTTTTGGTAGCCATTCTTCATGGGATGAGATGGAATCTCTGTGTTGTTATAATTGCATTTCTTGAACAACCAATGGTGTTGAACATTTTTTTTTTATATATTTATTTGCCTTTTGTGTATCTTCATCTGAGAAGCATATATTCATCTCAGGTCTCCACTTTTTATTGGGTCTTTGAATTTAAGGGACTCACATTTAATATTTATATATGTTCTAGACAGAAGTCGTTTGTCTGAGGGACAGTAGCCTATATTTTTTCCCCCAATTTATGAGTTTTCTTTTTACTCTGTTGGAGATTTCTTTTGGCATACAGAAACTTTTCAAAAAGATGCGATCCCAGCTGTTGATTCTTTGAAGTATTTCCCACGCAGTTTGGGCTTTGCTCATGAGTTCTCCACCTACTCCTGTGTCTTCAAGATTTCTATCTACTTTCTCCTCCAATAGATGTAGTGTTTCTGCATTAATATTTAAATATCTAATCCATTTTTACTTTAGTTTAGTGCATGATGATAGATATGTCTTTAATTTCAGTTTTCAGCTTGTGGAAAGCCAGTTTTTCCAGTACCATTTATTAAAGAGGCTTTCTTTCTTACGGTGAACATGTTTGGCCCCTTTGTCACAGTTAAGTTAGCTGAGTGTGTTTCTGGCTGTGTCCACATCTTCTAATCTTTCCCATTGATCCTCAGATCTGTTTTTTTTTTTTTTTTTACCAGTACCATACTGACTTTATCACTTTTTTTTTTTTTTTGTTAGTATAATTTCAAGTCAGGGATTTGTAATGCCTCCTGCCTTTCCTTTGCCAATCCTTTTCCAGGATTGCTTTTGCTATTCTAGGTCTTTTCTGGTTACAGATAAATTTTAGGAATGTCTTTTCTAGCTCTGTGATGTATGTTGGTGGTATTTTAATTGGGATTGCATTGAATATTATAACAATTTAGGGAGTATGGCCATTTTCACAATATTGGTTTTTCCTATCCAGGAGAAAATAGTATCTTTTCATTTTCTGAATTTATGCAACAGTCTCATCCCACTCTAAGTGTTCCTATATTTAATTACTCTTCTTTAACTACTTTTTAATTTTAATTTTTCATTTGTATATTTGGTGCAGGGTCTCACTATGCCAATTGGACTTGCGATGATCCTCCTGTTTTTGGCCTCCCCAGCTGTGGGATTACAGGTTTGTGCCACCATACCTGGACTCCACTGCACCTGCTCTGCTTGCCCCAGGACCAGGGATTGGTCTCTGTGTTTGCCATAGCGGCGCTTTCTCTGCTAAGCTATCTTGCCATCCCTTCTTTAGTTATTGACGTTAAGATGTCTTAAAAGTTCATTTCCAATTTGACACTGCCAGGATCATCTAGTGTAAATCAAGGACTTCCTTCATTTACCTTTATTGTGACTTACACTTTGTTTCATTTATTTCATTGCTTTCAATATCTAAATATAGCTAGTAAGTCATGTGGCCACTCAAGTTTAACTCTCTAAATCTGAGATTGTCTGAGGAAACCTCATTTTTTAATAGTCTATTGTTGACCACAAGCATTATTAGCACTATGTTTTACTTTCATAAGTACTATGCGGATGAGGGGAATGAGTCTCAGAGTGATTCAGTGATGTAATATTCTTGTTGAGGAAACAAAGAACGAAATGGAACTTGAGCCAGATCTTATAGATGTGAGTCTAAAATGCCACAGCTGGGCCAGACAGATAGTTCAGCCATCTGAGCACCTACCTGGCAAGCACAAGGACCCAGTTTCAATCCCTGGTACTGCATGGAAAGCTGGCCACTGAAACCAGGTGTGGTGGCACACCCTTGTAATGCCAGCACTGGGGAGGCTGAGATAGGAGGATGGCTACTAGTCTGAGCTGCATAGTGAGACCCTATACCAAATAAAAAAATAATAATAAAACACCACAGCTGTTTTTGTGGAATTAAAATGGCAACTATTATTGTGTTCCCTATATATTATTAATAACAATGAAAACCATATAGTATATTTTCAAATCCAATTATAGGTTCAAATTTAGTTCCTAAGACATTTTTAAACTATTTGCTTCTTTGTGATGCTAATATTAGGGAATACTTATTGTAGTTCTGTGGATTATCTCCTTTAATCACCAGGGGAATTATGTGTGCTGGTGGTCCAGAAGCAGAGCTTGCAGTTGTGAAGGGGTGGGTATGAGGGTGAGTAATCTGCTGTGGTGGACTGAGACTGAACTTCAGAATGCACGGAACCCAGAGCTCAGAATGTCCTGCTTCCCTGCTCTGGATGGAGTTGCATGAGGAGCCGCTTGCATTAATGTTTCTCTGTGTTTATCCTGATCATTCTTTAGAATTTCTCAAGACACAGCTGGGAGTGCAGGCAGGACAGAGTGCCACTACACTGGGAGCTGGCATTTGCCATGGCAGGCTCAGAGGACTTAAGCACACACCCACACTGACTATCAAGCCTATGTGCCAACTTTGTCTGGAAGCTCCTTCCTGCTGCCTAAAAGTGGCTCAAGATAATGAAAAGTTACGTATTTGAAATTTCATAAAGAGGAAAGAGAGGTAACTTAAAAACATTTGAACCTTGGCCTCAAAATTTTAGAAAATAAACACAAACACACAAAGGTTTTATTTTTTTTTCTTTTGCCATGTGGCTGTGGTTGTGAAGTAAATATGTCCCACTGCACTGATCTTACATCCTGTCACATTAATGTTTCAGAGCACTCAATATAAATATTAAAACTAATAGCTTCACTCTTCAGCTATTACTCCTCCATCCCCTGAAATCATCATAAAACTTTTAAAGCCTTTTAGAACATTTACACACTTGAATCTGATGGTGGGGAAAGGAGATTCACACAACGCAGCCCAGAAGCTTAAATAATAGTGAAGAGCTGTTTATGGAATATGCTTTATTTATTCATCATTTCAAGTAAAGTTTCCATTTTGATGAAGGAGGAAAAAAAATCAAAGTATAGTTGTCAAGGGATAAGGCTGAAGTATTGCTTTTCTATACTGAGGACTTGCAAAAAAAAAAAAAAAAAAAGAGTCCATGAGAATCTCAGTCCAAGGTCAATCAATGCTAAGGTTGTGGATACGTAAACAGCTAATGGATTGTAAAGACACATACCAGTGTTATGAATTTTTAAAGAGCAGCTCTTCAGCACAGAAACCCATAAATCAATGATGACTTATTGGCTGGATCAATTATGCAAACTTCGAAAACATTTAATGACAGGTAATGAACAGGTCTCAGGAGGACATCAGTCAACAGTGTTTCTGCAGTTGTAGTTACATCTGCGAAAGCGAGTTGGGTAAAGGTAGTCGTTCCTGGCTAGTAACTAAAAGCCAAGCTGTGAGTCTGCTTCAAGTGAACAAGAATGCCCATTTTGTCCTTTGGGGACACCTTAGCTTGCTAGAGGGGTGAATATCATCCCAAAGCACTCATGGGTAGGCCAGGTTGGCTTTGCACTGAGTATCCCATTCTTGGCGAGTTTCTATTCCTAAGCAGAGTGATCTGAAGTTTTGGAGGTTTTGTGCAAAACGATCTGACTACCAAGGAGAAAGATATTTTGGGAGAAAAGAAAATGTATAGTATAAGTGTCGGTGCACACAAGTTCTTCTAAGTACTTATTTTAAAATTAAATTTAATTAACAATAGGAGGAAGAGACAGACAGGCCGTGGCAGAGTGACACTTCTGGATTCTGCTCAACCCTGCAGCGAAGGACAGGAGGCTCCTTGCGGGCTGCCTAATCCTGACGAAAGTCTTCCCTCATCATTCTTGGCATTATGGTGCTTTAGTCCCATATTAAAATAGTGACCTGATAAAGAGGAAGGAATTGAGGCATAGATTTCTGAAGTTAATAGTCTTCTAGAGTTAAAACGTTGATCCTTTTCATTGTGTAACTTCAGATCAATCTTTAGATTATGACAAAGACAGAAGTTAAACATGCCATTCATTACTAAGCATGGTTCTTTGAGTCTAAGCCACTGACAGGGATGCCGTGTTTCTGTGTTAACATAATTAAAGCATCACTCAGATCACGTAAAACCTTCTGACAGAATCTAAAAACACTAAACTTCTAATATTCCTGGGTGGCTTTCATTGCTTTTTGTTCAGAGGGATTGTAGAAATAAAAATATGAAGTCAGTTGTTCGTTCAATTCCTAAATTGAGGTATCTCTGGCTTGGGATTGTTTTCTGTGTCTATGAAGCTTCCTTAGAATATTTGATAAGTTTTAAAAAACTTTAAGTGAATAAAGAGAAAATATCCTTAAAACTTGTGATATTTTGGACTATAATTTCCTCAAGTGGTTTTGCTAAGTACAAAATTTACTAAGAAACATATATATGTTGTGTGCATGTTTGTGTATTTGGTCATTACAAATAAGAAAATTTGGGGTAGTCTCCTTTCCACTCAATAAATGAGAACTCAAAAGAGCTTAGAAGCTAAGTTGAGTTCTGGCGTTTGCTGGCTGTGTGACTAGAGGCAAAGTTCTTCATCTCTCTAGTCCTATACACTCACATACACAACGGGAAGCATAATTTCTACCTTAGCTAGAAAGTTAGTACTCACTAAATGGTAGTGTCTATTATCTCCCAATTCAGAAGTATCTTCTTTAAAAACAATAATTGGAGCAGTTTTTATACAAGAACATTGCTAAATTCAAGAAAATAAAAACCTTCCCACCAAGGGATGTCAGCTTTTCCAGTAAGTGTAGCTGTTGACACCCAGGACTTTATTAAACATCACACACATTGTCAGTGGAATCACTGCTTGATTGAAGTTGGTCATTTTATTTTGATGCAGGCACTATTATTACCATTCTATGATGGGAGTCATTGACTATTAGAGAAATTAGAAAATTTATTCAAGGCCATCCTAGAACAAATAACTCTAACAAATTTTTAGGTGGCAAAAATGGTATTCAGAAGCTGATGAACTTGTGTATTTCCAGATTTTACTATAGTGCCACAATGCTAAGCTTAAAAATTGGCCTAATTAAAAATGAAAGACTAAGTTGGGGAGATAGCTTGGCAGTCTAAGTGCCTGTCTAGCAAGTGCAAGGACCTGTTTGATTCCCAGTACCACATACTGAGCCAACCCAAGAATCCTGGGTGCATTATGCTGGCCACTGGAAACTGGGCATAGTGGTGCATGCCTGTAATCTCAACACTGGGGAGCCTGAGACAGGAGGATCACTGTAGTCTGAACTGCATATTGAGATCCCATATTAAATAAATAAATATGTAGATACAAATTAAAAAACAAACAACCCCCCAAATAAAAACAAAGGACTAAAAATACTATATTAAACATTTTCTCTGTTGATACACATGGCTTTCATAAAAGTGAAAGGATTTTTAGTGTAGTGAATTTTCCTAGTTGTCTGGAAAAGCCAACCAGGATTACATTAGTGGTCAGTTATCCTAAGTATGAAGGAGCAAGAAGGAGTGGTTGGCAGATTAGTGTGCAATTTTGTGCATATGAGCTATAGAGTGATTTTAGGAGACAGGTCATGCTGTGAGTAGTAAATGGTCTGTTTTTCTGACCCAGGGCTCTTGTGTCTCTGTCAGTATCTGTTTACACAACGGTGGCACAGTGATTTGTTAGTTTCTAAGGAGGATAACATCTCAGGTTATTCAGAATTCCTAGCTTAGCACTGGCAAGGAGGCATCATGACTCCCACTTTGCCGTATGGAGGGAAGCATCAGAAGGGTCCCCTGGTTCACAAGTTCTCCAATTTCTCGATAGAATATGGAGGTGGAAAGTGAGATAGTAGAACACATTTTTCAGACTATCTTATGTTTGCACATCTAGTCTTAAAGATAAGAATCAAAGACATGGAAATTAAAACCTAGTAAAATTTTACTTTACATTGATCAGAAAGGAAATGTGAAAATGTCAGATGTAAGAAATGATGCAAGAAATGGATCACTGGGATTTATCTACTGTTGGTGGGAGTGTAAATCAGGGCCATTTATATCTTACAGAGTAATTTAGGAATGCTAATAAAGATGAAGATGCCAACCCAGTATTCTAGAAATTCCATTCCTAGCTATGTACTGTAGAGAAATTCTAGTATGTCACATATTATGTAATAATATTCATTGTAACACTCCTTGTAAGAATGAAAACTAGACTTGGGTTTTTGATGAGTGAGTCAGTGTTATTTCCTGTGCCATATTCAGTTTCAAGACTAATCATGGAGTTTATTTACCCATGGCATAGAGTGATAAGTCCAGAAGTGATCGCCACAGATAAAAAGAAATACAACAAACTCAGAAAGAGCTAACAGGGTCTAATATAGTTAAATAATTGAGGTAGAATATATATTATCTGAGTTTTAAAGAATATGGGAGTTCCTTTGCATGGGGAAGAAAAGAGGAAAAGAAGAATTCTTATAAGAAGGTTCCAGTTATTCTCCTACCACCCTAGTGAAAGCTTGTGGCAAATTCCAAAACATGTAGACAGGCAGAAAGGGAATCAGTCATGTATAGAAGGGACTGAGTGGGTGGCCTTGTTTTATTTTATAGCACCTTGGTCTTTCAAGAAATGATTAAGTAGATACTAGAAATAATCATTTCCAAAGGTAATAGCCCCGTGACCCGATTAGCTTCTTCAGATGGGTATGTTACTATCGCCCTAAGGGTACCCAACTTTCCAGCACATGAGCTCTTTGGGGCTGCATTCAAGCTGAACCCAAGCCATAGCCATTTGCTACAGAGAAAGAAGTCATTTTAGGGTTCTTATTTGTGTGACAGGGAAAACAGATTTCTTTATTCTTGGTTCCCTGCAGGCTACCTTGTACTTTAACTGTGTTTCCACTGTATAAGGAGGGCACAGCGGATCCACTCAACTAGAGGTTTGCTTAAATATGAGCACAGGGGCTGCCCTGTGAGGGATGACATTTGAGTCACCACTAGTACATAGATTTTTGTCATCCATATATAGTTAGTTATATAACTTATATAGTTAAATTGAATTCTACTCAGTTACTTTCAGTAATTCTTCACTGAAGACCCACTGTGTGTCAAACACAGAACCCAATGCTAAGCTATACTTTTTTAAAAATGCATTTAGTACAAGGGATACTGGTTCTACAGGGTCTCACTACATGGATAGGACCCATAGTTATCCTCCTGTTTTCAACTCTAAACTATACTTTTATTTTTATGTTTTTGACATAACAGAAATATCTTTATCATCTCTTTGAATATTGGATGTTGTAAGACTCTTAGAATATTTGGTTCCCCGGATGAAAATGTGTAGGAGAGCAACCATTCCTGAATCAGACTGCGGTGCAGTCATAATTCATGGAAGAGTAGATTTGGGCTCAAAAGCTAGCTTAGGATTTCTAATTCCACAGTATATTACTTGTTTTTCTCCATAAAAAGGACTTAACCTTGTGTTTTATTTTATTTACATAATGCTGCTCATGGTAAACTGCCAGAAAAGTAAAGTACAGCACTTTGTAGTATGGAATAATCATGAAAAAATATTACTTGTTAGATGTTCTTATGTTCTCCTCTTGTGCATTCCTGTGGGGCTGGATATTCTCTGCTCACTTCCTTTTTGTACTTATTCAACCAACAGGTGCTAACTGAACTCTTACATTATTCTAGCGACTGTACCTGCACTTCAAATAGTACTGAAGAAAGAGGTACAGTTCCCTCGTAGTCTAATGAGCAATAAAAATACTAAAAATGTGAAGAAACAAATCACAATTCCAATGTGGAATTTCATCATTATTAAAAAAAAGTTAATTCAAAAAGAAAGAGGCTGACCTTAGTGTCAGAATGCAAATTATGCATTCCCTTTTCTGCAGTGACATTGAAGCAGAGACAGGAGTGACTCCCAGGAGCCAATCAAATGGTGAAGCAAAGGATGTGTAAGGAGGCCTTAGTAGATGAAGAAGGAGAGAGGAAAATGTAGGAACAGGAAAAACCACTCTTAAGCCAGAGATTTCTGACATAGCACTCAGGAAGACTAAGCAGGAATCAGCAAATGATATTTCCCAATCATAGATCTAAATAGTCTATGGTTTAACAATAATTGCTTTATTATTTTTGGCAGAACTGGGGATTGAACTCAGGCCCTTGTGCTTGCCAGGGAAGTGCTTATTCCCTTGAGCCATCTTTCTGGTTCCTAACAATAATTTCTTATGAAAGTTTTGCTATGATTCCTTTCCTCAAGCAGCTTATTCATGAAGACTATTTTTTTTTATACCTCATTTTTATACTTTTCTGTTGGATGATTAAGGCCAAAACAAAGCAAGACCTGTATAACAAGAAATGTAACTTTTGTATCTGATAAGGTCAGTCAAGTACCCTCAGGATTTATCCTGTAACCCTGTGCCACAGTTTGCACATCCTTTGTCAGTGTCAGCCATATGGATAAGTCCTGGCCATTGCTTGACCAATTTGCTCTCTGTGAAAGCCTGAGAGAATGTTTTCTCTTCATGTCACTCTCCTTAGATACACTATATATCATCAGTTGCATTCCTCTGTGGCCAAATAAATCTCCTTCATCAGAAAATTTGGGACACAACTGAATTACATGATGTTATAGTATAAGTTCTTGTATGTCCTGAGTCCTCACTGACTTTGAACAGCTAGGGCCAAAATGTTGGCTGTCCTTTCAGCCCTTCTTTTTCTCTAATTTTTGTTCTGCACACTTAGGTTGTTTACCCTCCAGGAGAAAAGCTTATTATTACTTTACAACATATGCAGTTGGGTTTAACCTAACTATCTGTCTGAATATCAGACATATATCAGGCATAACATGGGACAGGTATTTTCCATCTAGTATTGATATGTTAAACTTTAAGTCTCTACAGAATATGGAGAAAAAAATTAAACAAAAAAATAAAAAAACTAAAAATATGAATAAATAATTGCATATTTTTACACCGAAATTTAGAAATCTAACCATATTCAATATTATAGCAGGACAGTTTGGTGACATTTTTTCTCATCTTTTTTTCATTTATTACCCTTTTTAAAAAATAAACACGTACTTGAGAGACAGTATGGCAATAATTGGTATGTCATGACAAGGAGCACATATTTAGAAGACCAGAATGACAGGGTTCCCAAGCATGAGCCTTCTATTATATGTTGCTTTCTTCAGTGCAGTTGCTTAGTTCCCATGTATCAGCACATATAGTTAGTCAGGGTGAGAATCCTACCAATTAACTGCTAGTTTCAAAAACCTGCTGATGGCCGGGGAGATGGCTCAGTGGAATAAGTGCTTTCCTGGCAAGCGCAAGGGTCTGAGTTCAATCCCTGCTTCCACCAAAAGAATAAAAATTAAAAAAAAAAAAAAAAAGTTTAGAGCTGAGGCAGGAGGATTGTTGTGAGTTCGAGACCAGCCTGAGCTACAAAGTGAGCTTAAGGCCAGCCTGAACTGCATAGTGAGACCCTGTCTCAAAAAAAAAAAAAAAAAAAAAAAAAAAAAAAAGAAAGAAAAAAAACCAAAAACCTGCTGATGCTTCTCAGGATCATTGCCTTACTGATCTTATGTGTATAAATGCATGGCTTTGCTCCTGTCATTTTCCCCAGCTTTTCTCCTTACCCTCTCCTCATTGTTCAGTTCTCAAGTTCTCTCTTTCCTTTTAATTGTGTTGTATCTTTCTACTTGTATTTCTTCTTTTGAGTTCTTATACTAGGGAGACTATATGGTATTTACACATGTGGGTCTGGTTTATTTCATTTATGAGTATGTCTTCTAGTGGCATCCACTGAAATATAAAAGCTTTGACTTTATCATTCTTTATAGTTGAGTAATATTCCATTGTATAAAAATGCCACATCTTTTTCATCCATTCCTCAGGTGATGTGCATCTTGGTTGTTTCCAAGATTTGGCTATCATAAATTGTGCTGCTATAAACGTAAGTACACATATGTTACTATGATATGATGTTTTCAGTTCTTCCGTGAAAATTCCCTGTAGGGGGATAACTGGCTTGAATGGAATTTTCAGTACTCGTTTTTTAAGGCGTCTCCACACTGATTTCTTTAATGGTTGCACCAGTCTACATTCCCACCCGCAATGGAGAAGGGTTCCTTTTCCCCTACAGCCTCTCCAACATTTGTTGTTGGTTGATATATTTATGATAGCCATTCTTTCTGGGATGTGATTGCATCTTGGTGTTTTAATTTGCATTTCATGAATGGTTAGTGATGTGAAGCATTTTTTCATATATTTATTCGCTTCTTTAATTTCGTCCTCTGAGATATGTGTGTTCATCTCTGATGCCCATTTCTGGATTGGGTCTTTAAATTTTGGGGCCCTAATATTGTTTAATTCTTTATAAATTCTAGAGAGCAGACCCTTGTCTGAATGCTAATTAGTCAAGTTTTTTTTGAAATTTGTGGGTTTTCTTTTCATTTTTTGGTAATTTCTTTTGATGTGCAAAAACATCTCAATAAGAGGAGGTCCCAGTTATTAATTCTTTCGAGTATTGCCCGTACGATTTGATTTTTGTTTACGAACTCTTTGCCTACCCCTGTGTCTTCAAGGAACACTTGAAGACATACTTCTCTCCCAGGAGACTTAGGGTTTCTGTTTTAATGTTTAGATCATTAATCCACTTTGACTTTAGCTTAGTGGATGTTGATAGATGTAGGTCAAATTTTAGTTTTTGGCTTGTAGAGAGCCAGGTTTTCCAGTACCATCTGTTAAAGAGGCTATCTCTCTTCCAGTAAGTGTGTTTGGCCCCTTTGTCAAAGATCAGATGACTGAGTGTGGTTGTCGAGGCCTCTACATCTTTTAATCTATTCCATTTATCCTCAGGTCTGTTTTGTTGCCAGTACCATGCTGATTTTATCACAGTATAAGATATACTTTTAAATGAAGCAAACACAATCTTTACTTTCCTAATCTTCAGTGTAGTTGGGTGGGTAGACAAAAGCAAATAATGTTAAATATGATGCATGTCATTAAAGTGGAACTAGATGAGAAGCAAAACCTAGGCAAAGATCAATGGAGATTTTAATTTGGGCTGGAAAAGCTATTTCTGTTTTACAAGGCAAAATAACATTTTAAAATTCATTGTGTTTTAGGAAGTAGTTATGCACTCACTTACATAGACAAATAATTACAAAGAGACAATCCATTAGCTTGAATTTTTGTGTAAAAGCAAGAGAAGAATATAAGGTTCTAAAGGAAAGTTAAAAAGTTTTTGGAGTGCTTAAATTTATACACTTATTTTAAAATCTTTTATACACTCGCTGCATTTTACAAAGTTGTAGATTAAGGCACCACATTGTATTTGTCACTGTGACTAAAGCTGAATGTAGTAAAAAATATTCACTTAAATAAGCAATACAGATGGTTCAGTCACCCTGTGATTTAGAGTCTGCTGATGTTCCATAAAGAGCTGAGCATGTGACAAAAGCTTGCCATCACTGTAGAAAAGTGACATTCTCTCCTCTCAGGAATGGCCTGGAAAGCCATGCGGTGGAGCCTTGGAGTTGATATGATAAAAAATATAGTGAATGATATGGTTGGATGCCATCCCCTAGAAAGTCAGCTCAAAAGGCCAGCTGAATGTGTCCTCATCCATCTTATTCACCGGAGCTGGCGCTTCACAAATTCTGGCCTTCCCCAACAGTCCAATTGACCATACACAAATGTTTTCAATTAATTCAGAGCATTGCAGCAGCCACAACAGCACAATTAAAAACACATTGATGAAAGGAGACTTCCAGAAATGCTTCAGAAAATGGTAAGAATGGTGGGATAAATCTATTTGAAGAAAGGGGAACTATTTTGAGGAGATTAATGGCAATGTGTCTTTTATTGTTATACAGTGATTTAAAAATTTCCTTTTGTATGTTTTCTCCTTTTATCTGGTATATATCTCTATGAGTTATTTATATAGGTGAAATAAAGAATAAGAATTAATTAGTTTTTAGTTTAGGTGATATCTTTCACAGTCACGTCAGGTTAACCCTCACCAAAAGCTGTGTATAGCTATTCAAACACAAGATTTTGTCAGTGATAAATTGATCCTGACCTTTCAGATTCCTAGATCTTCAAGAACACCTCCCTGCCCCTGCAAATAACTTGTGAATATTCCTAACCTTCCATTCCACATATAAAATAAGTCTTACCTCTTTTGTTTATTTGCTGTGCTCTTTATTCTTCTTTCCAAAATATTTTTTCATTTACTTCTTCACTTCTTCTTACCTCATTCTTCACCCCCCCCCCCCCGGCCTTCTTGGCATCAATACTGTTTCATTGTTTTCCTAAATTATTGAAAAAAGTGTATAATTGTTAACATACATGAGTGCAAACTTAAAGTTTTAAAACTTAAAGTTTTTAAACAGGAAAGTTTAAAGTTTTTCAAGCCTTAAATTAAAATAATTGCCAATCCAAATTACTACACCTTGAAAGCTAGCCTTCAAAGTTGAAGAAATGAAGTACATTGTGACTCTCATAATCACTGCTGAGAGTAATCAAAGAAATCCTCAACAGAGACAGTGAGGTCAATATTACCAATTAATACATATAGCAAGAGAATAGTTAAATCAAAGGGAAAAATAAAGGAATCAGCTCTGGAAAAATAATATGATGATGAGACTCAGTAAGTACTTTTCAAAACTAAGATTCATTGTAAACTGTCATAACTACCTAATTAACAGACAAACACTGACAGGATGGGATAAGAAACAAAAACCTAAGCATACATTTTCAGTAAGAGGCGGTAGTGTATCAGTTAGGTGCTGAGGGTGCTCTAGAGGAACTAAATCTTTCTGCCCTTCTTTCTCTCTTTCCCCAAGGGGAAGCATCAGAAGCAAGATGGCAGGACAACTCACAACAGCAGTCAACACACCAGAGAGCCAGAGAATTCAGCAGCTAGGAGAAGATGATGAAGAATGTAGCATACCCGCTCTTCGGCGTCAGCAGCACAAGCGAGATGACCAAGGGAACGTCATCCTTTGGAAAGCATCGCAGTAAGACGCACATGTTGCGCCGCCGCTGTGGCTTTAAGGCCTACCACCTTCAGAAGTCAACTTATGGCAAATATAGCTGTCCCGCCAGCACAAGTATAATTGGAGTGCAAAGGTTAAAAGGCAAAATACCACCAGAACTGGTCGAATAAGGCACCTAAATATTGTATATCGCAGATTCAGGCATGGATTCCGTGAAGGAACGATGCCTAAACCTGAGAGAGCAGCTGTTGCAGTATCCAGTTCATCTTGAGAATTGCAGCAATCTCTCAAAATAAATGCTCTGATTTAAAAAAAAAAAAAGAATGTAGCACCCATTCAAGGTGAAGGCCTTGAAGCTCCTGAGAGTTGTTGGTATGAATCCACATGGAAAAGAAGGCGAAGGCTGGTGTTCATCAAAGGAAAAAAATAAAGGAATCTGTGGTAGCAAAAGACACAACCACTTAAGCAGAATAGAACTTCAAAAAAATACAGACCGGTCTGGATGTGGTGGCTCTTGTCAGGAGCTCCTGCACTCTAGGAGACTGTGGCAAGAAGACTGCAAATATAAGTCCAGCCTGGGAAATTTAGTGACTTAGTGAGAACTTGTCACTGAATAAAAGAGGACTGAGCGTGTAGTTCAGTGCAAAAGTCCCGAACAACACTGCATGCATATACACTGACTTTCTTCTTTCCTGACTTCTCTCTTCTCTTTTATGCTGTCCAGACTGCAAGCCTACTGTATGGTGCCAAGCACAGTGAGGGCAAGTCTTCCCCTCAGTTTTCCGACCACGTGACAATAATCTCTGGACTTTCTCACACAGTCTTAATCCCATCAAGTTAACAGTCACCAGTAACCATCACAGTTGGTCCAGCAAGAATCCCACTAAGCCTGCTTGTTTGACCTTGGTAAATTTCCATCCTCAGACCCTTGCCTTGTTCCTTGGTTATAAACACTATTTATCCTTGAGTTAGAGTTTATTCCTCTTCCCTGTCAAAGGCCCCATTGCAGAAGTCTATGCAGCTATCACAGCAGCACCCTCCCCCCAAGTTGAATAAGTTTTTCTTTTACAGTGCTGATGTATCTGTGAACTGAGCTGCTATAAGACTATAATTTAAATTTTTAAAATTAATCTTATTAACACACTTTTGATGTTCATAATGATCACATTCATCACAGGAAATTTGTATTTGTACATAATTTATCTTGATTCTTCTTTTTTTTTTCCGACTCCAATCTTTTCAACTCTTCTTCCCCCCCCCCTGATTTAAAGCTTTGTTTCCATTTTTTCCTTCTATTATCTTTTCTTTTTCTTTGCCTTCGCCCCTCCCCACTCTTCTGTTCCCCTTCCCATTTGAATATTTTCTTCGTGTTTTGTAATATCTACTATTGGAGGCTGGGGATAAGTGCTTGCCTGACAAGTACAAGGTCCTGAGTTTGATCACTGGTACCACCAAAAAAAAGTGCAATATCTACTATGCATTTTAGTCTTCATTTATAAATTTTGTTTCTCACACAAGAAAGACAACGTGATTTTTGAGCATGGGTGTCTGATTCATTTCACCTAAAATTATGGCCCCACGGTGCACCGATTTACCTAAAAATGTCTCAAGTTTGTCTTTCTTTATGGGAGAGCAGTATTTCATTGGATATAAAAACCACACTTTCTTTATCCATATAATTTAAAAAATAAGCAAATGTTCTCAGGCCCCTTCCGTATGCTACATTTCTGCTACATTATTGGAATAGTAAATTGACTAAAATGGGATTTCTTTGCTCCAAAAGGGGGCAAGTCAGTAGTAGGGAAAAGCAAACAGACAAATGACACCACAATAAATACTTATTTGAAGAATAGTGACAGCACCATCAGTGCATCCTGGGGAGATCCCAGCAGTGGGGATGTGGGGCCAGAACAGATGCCTACCTTTTGCAGGAACCATAACACTTACTTTCCTCTCTATATAGTTATAACTTGATAGGTGTACACAGAAACATGGGAATTAGTGTCCTAATGATTTGTATTATGATATGATGCTAATGCATGTGAAGTCAGTCCTGTCTTTATACAGTTCACATTTCAGTTTTCAGTACAGAAAGGACAGATTCCATCAAGTCTCTTCTTAGTTGCTAAGGACTTCATAAATTTCTCTTTGTAATTGACTTGCTTTCAGACAATAATTGTTATCTGATAAATAGGAGAAATGTCAGGTGTGGAACCAGTGACGAGAGAAAGATAGTTTCTCTGTTGCACTTATGAGGAATCACTGATAAGACCTCTGATCCCATTAAGGATATAAACTCTTCAGATGGAGTTGATGACAGCCGCATGAGCTGCCTGCACCCTCACCAGCTTGGCTGTGCTCAGTGCATGATAAGCCAAAGGAGGATGAAATCAATGCAGGAGTGTTATGGCCTCCAAGAAAATTACTGTGGAGAGATGACCCAGTTCTTTGATTGGTGTCAGCAGATGACAAGCTTCCTTGAGGAATGAATGTAATGACATCCACCAGCTGCTTAAATTCTATTACAGGCATTTGCTTTCAAAGAGTTTTAGCACTTTACATAAACTAGCACTTGTTGCCCTGCCACATTGGGGCACTGGACTTTCACGAAGCAGCCAGCCAAGGCATCCTGCCAGTGCATTTTGGTTCATGCTTAAGGGCTAAGAAAGGAGTATGAACAGATTTAAATGATCCCAAGTGGAATTCTGCCCTCTGTTTCATTCTCATTCACAAGGATCTCAGCCGGTGGTGTGAGTGTGAATCTGGGACACTCACTGATTCTTACATTGACTGTTTTACTCAGTCTTATGTCTTATGTTGACTAGCTTTATTCAGTCTTGTGTTTGCACTAAACCCTGAAAACTCTTGAAAGGATCTTATTTTGCCCATACAAAAGATCTCAATGTACATGAAGAGAGAAAGTGAGCTATGGGGCTTAAGCAGGTAAAAACTACTGCAGAGGTTTCAATAACCCATGCAGATGAAACTCCTTGGGGCTTTTTGTTGATCTACCCTTTGTTGTTGCTATACCTGGAAGTTTACTTCCACTCTGTCACCAGCATCTCTCCTCTTCCCTCTCCCACATCCCATACAAGGAAAGATGATGGGGAAGGAGTGGGAAACATATAAGATAATAACAATTATGAGGGCCAGCCAGATAGCTCAGTGGACTAAAGTATCTGCTTAGGAAGGACCAGGATTGGATCCCTGGCATGTGTGGCTTTAATCTCAGCACTTGGGAGGCTGAAAACAGGAGGGTCACTAAAAGTCTGATCTGTGTAGTGAGACCCTGTAGACCCTGTACTAAATACATTTAAAAATATGGCAACCTTTAAAAGTGCAGAAATGTTTACTGAGTACTATGTACCAGGCACTATTCTAAATAGTTTTCACACACTAATTCACTTAATCTGGACAGCAACCCCACAGATACATGATAGTAGTTTTTCACATCAGATGAGAGGCTGAGGCATAGAATGCTGAAGCAATTGGACTGAGGTTATACAAATGTATCTGTTTCTTAGTCATCACCCTCTTCTGCTTGAGGTAACTGTAAAAGATGAGATAAGAAACCTCTTAAAATTAATATTAATGCCAATTATTTCTTTGATAAATGGAAATGTTGATACTAGGAAGTGTCAGAGAGAGAGAGAGAGCATCCTATACCGCTTTCAAGGAAAATGATTCATGACCTTTAGCTTCCATAGCTCCATTGAAAAGTGTAAGCTCCAGGCCTGGGATAAGTCACAGTAAATAGGCTGACATCCCAATCTAGACATGTGGCTACATGGATCTTATAAAGTGTCTTTCCAGTGGCCCACTTGCAGCCACACTCATTGACAAGTGCCAGTGTGTCAGAGGCTGCTATAGGCATGAAGATCAGATAAGGTATAATTTTTAAAAAATATATCAGTTATTTAATTAGGTTCTTAGTATGAAATTTAGAGCACAATTTATGAGAATAAATTCCACTTGTCAGAGCAAAATCATATCGCAGGTAGCCCCAGGGCTGAGGAACAGCTTTGATTTTTGCTTTCTGATTCACCTTGTGCTGCTCTGAAATCTGGTATCTCTTTCTCTGTCGAAGATCTTGCCCTCCTGGTGTCTGAGTTTCTGCAGCTTCTTCTTCTTGAAGTAAGTAAGCATCAGTGAGGTGTGTGGAGATTATCATTTTACTGATGTCAATTTTTGTAGAGGTTGCAATGATAAATTTCTGGTGCATTATTCATAGAGGAACATGATTAAGGCTAAGAGGCCCAGTCACAAGTAGCAAGCTTCTGGCCAACTGCTTCAGAAAGACCACTCTTACCTCTGTGATGCCCACTGAGGATGATCAAGATAGTGCCAGGAGTGATGCTAGCTCCTCACAGGCTGTCTAAAAGGTTTCTTACCACACCTCAACAGCTTTTGGGGGCATATCTTCAGTAAGGTAGTGCCCAGGCATTTTTCAAAGCTTAACCACCCAGCTACCTCCATTCTTGTACCCACTGACTAGTTGTGTGGACATACCAAGAACTTTCTCCTTTTTCTTCTCAACCTTTGATTTAGCAGCTGTATACCTTCTCTTGTATGAAGCCTTTACAGAATACATAGCATATCAGTAGTATCTACCAATTCCTCTCACCAGGACAGGATTTCAGCTGCAGTGTTGCTGCTCCTTCTTGGACATTTTCTTGCCTTCACCTTATCCCTTTTATCAGTAGCACTGGCAGAAGCCTTCTTGGCTTTGGGTTTCTTCTCTTTAGTGTCTGGATTTTCAGTTTTTTCACTTGCCATCCTCTGCTCCCTGTCATCAACCCAGACAAAAGAACTAAGGTATCCAGGAGGCCTCTCAGATAACCCTGGGCTTGTCCAGCCCTTGTACGTGTCAACTTAAAGTCCTGTGGTTTCAGATGGCAAAGGATTTGGGTCCAGTAAGACACTCTCCCATGGAGGCCCACCATCTGACAAGATATAATTTCTAGGTTTCCTTCTAACTCTATGTTTGGGACACAATTTGTGGCACAGGTGATTTCAAGTATGTTTTTGACTTGAAGGAAACACTTTGGAAATTTGACTACACTAGGGCCTTGTCTTCCTACATCTGTATCTGGAGATGGGCTCTCTAGCGAAATCTATGAGAGCTAGAACCTTGAAGGAGATCTGGGTCCTTTATCATTTTTATTTCCAGAGCGAATATGGGTAGGAGTGGAAGAGTTCTCATGCTTAGCCTGACTTTAACCATGGCTCCAGAATCAATTGGACTTACCAATTGATTACTTGTTGTGTAGCAGCCAATCATTGAGCACAACATGGGGAGGAGCTTTGGTGACCTTCCTAAGAGACACCCAAATTGCTGCCTTCATATCCCCTAGGGTGTCCAAAGAGGCATGGTCGAGTAGCTGGCTTGCACACAGAGCTTGGAATGTAAGTTGGGTTGAAGTACCTGCCTCCTCACCAAGAGCGTAAAAAGGAAGTGAAAGGAATCTGTGCTCTGGGCTTGTGTGCCTCACGTGTGTGCTTCCCGCATTTGGGTCGAAGCAGCCCTACACCATAAAATCTCCCCAGAAGACACTGAGGTACCTCTCTGAAAAACCATAATGGACTGCACTGAAAGCTTAGCTTTGACTGATGTGAGGTGTGGGACTGTATCCAGGTAAGAATCCCAGCAGCAAGGAGACTGCAGAAGGCAGATGACCCAGAGTAGGGCCAAACTGTTTACCAGCAGGTGTGTTTTTTGAAAATCTTCCTTAACTGGTCATGGCAGCGGAAAATACCCTGCTGTTAAACGCATCTGCAATCCGCTGCTCTCCCAGTCCACCTACAAAAAATTTGACCTTTAAAAAAATGATGGAGAAGCTGGTGATTTTTTCTATGGCATTGAAGCTCTGTCTATTTTAGGCTCCAAGGCAATTGTAGCCCTCTTTGCTCCCTATTTCACATCACTTTTAAGTCTTGTTCTGGCTACGATGAACCCTTCAGCACTTCTCCCTCTGCAATCATTCGAGTCAAAATCTGTGATCTGTGATTTGCAGATGACATGTACATTCCTTGGCTGATGGTTGCTGAAGCAGTTCACAAACCTAAGGCGGTAAAAAGGGTGGTGGGGGAAGAGCTGACTACAAGTGAAATTCTGTAATGCCACCCTAAATTTTTATTTTCATGCAAATGTATAACTGTGTTCTCATTATTTTGATTGAAGGGAAAGTAGCTCAGTATTCCTATTGGTGTGAATTAGCATATTCATGTTTTGATGACCAAACTATTGGCTGATCTCCATTGTTTCTCACTCCTTTGAGATGGTAGCACTTTAGAAACCCATGTGGAGAAAAAGAGTATTTAAAAAATATCCAAACACAAAGAGGATATCTTAGGTTCCTCTCATTATGAAAATCCATTACAGAGATTCTTTGGACAGTTTTCAGTTTTCTGAGCATTAAAGCAATGATGGCTGCATTTGGGATCATCTTTTATTTGAATATCACAAAATATTTAAATTGCCAAATCTTTGTGAAAAGTTATTTCGAAGTCATTTATTGAAATACTCATTTTTGAAAGGCCATTCTAATGAAAAGCTAGCCTTATTTGACCCTTTAAGCAGATATGATGCATGTATAAATGTGATGTGATGTGAAAGACACATTAATGAGATTGCTGTCAGAAGGATTACTGCGATTCTGTGTTCAGACACCGAGAAAAACCAAATGGGTGTATCAAGCACCCATTCCTAATCATCAAAAGCAAATTTATTGAAGTGTCTCAATTTTGCCACACACCCTAACATCTGCATATGGCCCCAGATCCCTAATCCTGTCAAACTGTGAGGGTGTAGATTAAGAGAATGGAATGTATAATCAATGCCTCTGTGGCTACATGTAAATATTGACAGCTAATTCACATGTGGGTTTTATGCAGAGACCCCTATCTTAATAAAAATTTTCACTAAACATTGCTCAACTCCTGAAAACTTATGAGAAATAAAAACAAAACTTTTTTAATCAACATAAATTCATCTATAGACAGAAGCTGCTGTGTAAACATGATACAAACATGCTTTGATGCAAACATGAAGCAGAAATAAAAGACATAGACATAAAGAAACCTACCACAATAAATTTTAAAAAATTAAAAAAAAATTGTACCTACCTGCTACAAGAATGTAACCTTTTGTTCTTACGATTGCTTTGATTCCTGCCCCCCCTGTTGAACTTCTCTCAGGCTGCAAGACCACTCACTTTGGGGTTTTCAGCTTTAAAAACCCTTGTCCCTCCCCACCTTGGTGTGCACCTTCTTGGAGACAGAGTGGGTGTTGCTGCTGAGCTCAGCTAAATAAAGTGCTTTTAAGTTGGAAAAAAAAAAAAGAAACCTACCACATGTGTCAGGCATTGTGTTAAATGCTTAACACACATTATTCCATTTAATAATAAATCAATACAAATAAGTGTTCATTGAGCTTTCTCAGTGCATCAGTGTTCTGTGTTGAAGATAGAGTGCTTCCACACTGTCCTCGGGTTTGTAGCATTTTCTCTTTGCTAACATTCTTACCAGTGTTGCTAACACTGTTTTAGGCATGAGGATGTTTGAGAAGGAGCCTCTAAGAACTATGTAAGTTCCCTAACTTCTGAAACTTTCACAAGGAAACAGGAATAGGATAAAGTCTTGGCATCTAGCAAAATAATGCTCTTCTGCCTCCCAGTGCAGGCAATTCAGAGTCATGCCTCAGAAGATTACAAATTACAAATTAGAACATGTTATGAGCTCTGATAATCATTAAAAAACATTTAAAGCAATGAACATTAAAACCACAATGGCTAAAGGCTTATTGTACTAGGTATTACAACTATCTAAAAGAAGGAAGAAGTTTAAGTGTAAGAAGTATTATTATACTTTCCAAGTATATAAAATCAGCCATTTAAATTGTGAATTATAAGTCACAGTTCTATTAATTTTGTTCCTGGGTCAAAAAATCTCGAATTGTCTATTCATACATAAGACCAATGCATGCTATGGTCACTTTGGGTGGCCTTTACTATTGGAAGCATATCTACCTGGCTTTCATCTTGTTTTCCTTCCTGCAAGAACAGTGTGTTTGTATCAATAGACATTGAATTTGGAATGGCTTGCAACACATATTTAAAATTTGAATGAATTTTCTCTATTTAAGATTGATTGACTTGTATTTCAATAGTTGAAAATATGTTAAAACAAAAGCCTTCCTTTTCATGTCCTTGGAGACCAGTTTCTCAGAGACTACCTCCTTAATAGCTCTATATTTCCTCTTCTATCAGTTGTATCCTTTTCTCTCCTCTCCATTCACCTCCTCCCCTTCTTCCACTTTTTTTTCCTACCCCCCTTTCCTCTCTTCTCCTCTTCCATTGTTACTTTTACCTTCAAGTGCTTGTGAAATCCTCATAAAGATCTCCATGAAATTCTACATGGTTCAGGACCAAGGACAGAGACTCATGAGCCCTGATAAAACTGAATATTTCACTTGTTACTTCCACACTCAATACATTTTTTTTTTTTTTTTTTTTTGTCTTTTTGAGACAGAGTCTCACTATGCAGTTCAGGCTGGCCTTAAGCTCGCTTTGTAGCTCAGGCTGGTCTTGAACTCACAATAATCCTCCTGCTTCAGTCTCCTGAGTGCTGGTATTACAGGCCTGCGCCACCACGCCCCACTCACACTCAATACATTTTATCTGCAAAACTTAATAACATACCCAAAATAGATCACAAAGTGTACAGAATGCCTGGTTATAAGAAGGTGCATAGGCTTTCCTTCACTTGCCTTAAACACTCCATCAGCTACCAAAACTAAACACAAATCACTCTCCCCTTCATGTCAGTTAGATTTTAGATTGAGACAGTTTGGTACATCAGGATTAACTGGTGGCATAATTTGCTTAAAATAACAGAAATGTTTCTGGTTGTAAATGCCAATACTAGAACACAGATCTGATCCTAGCCAGATCTCTTGGATAGAAGACACACCAACATAATAATGTATCTGCTTCTAGGGACGTTCAAAGTGCTCATTGCAGTGATGTGGGCTTCGGGGAGTTAGTGAGTTCTCCTTTTCAAGTGTTCTTCCATATATATAATTTGCTATAAAAGTCAGAGATCAAACAGGTCACTTTTACATGAGTGAGTTTATAGACCTAATTCCTAAATCCCACATATCCTCCTTTACCAACCTTGTTCCCAAGAGAGTAAAAAGAAACTCACAGAAATGAAAAGGTTAACCCTGAATTGTTTTTTGCAGTACCAGGGATTGAATTCAGGACCTTGTGTTTGCTAGGCAGGCACTTATGTCACTGAGCTATCTCCCTGGCTCATATTAACCCTGAATGTGAGGGAGCTGAAGGGCTGCAAATCCCAGGTACCATGGGATTTTTCTTAGGCCAGAGAAATAAGCACTAAATCTTGTGAGTACCTCCAGACTTTAGAAAAATGTTCCTATCAGGGAAATAGATAATTGGCCTTCTCTACATAAATCATGTCTCAGCCATAGATGTTTTTATCTGGAGATATAATCACATGATAATGAAGCATATTTGGCACAATTTTTTAAATCAAATCTACAAAATTGGGTTGCATAGGCCAGGGAGATTAAATAAATTACTACCTGGATGTATTGTTGGTTATCTTTTGAGTTTCTTTGGATATCAAACTTGTGGGTATGAACTCATTTGCATGACTGATTTTAAGGTAGGCCTGTACAGAAAATTAGATCAGAAGTGTTTCCTTCCTTCCTTCCTTCCTTCTTTCCTTCCTTCCTTCCTTCCTTCCTTCCTTCCTTCCTTCCTTCCTTCCTTCCTTCCTTCCTTCCTTCCTTCCTCTCTCTCTCTCTCTCTCTCTCTCTCTCTCTCTCTCTCTCTCTTTCTTTTTTTTTGGAACCAGGGATTGAACTCAGGCCCTTGCACTTGCCAGGGAAGCGCTTATTCCACTGAGCTATCTCTCTGGCCCCAGAAGTGTTTCCAAGTTCTGTTTTCCTCTAAAGTAGTGAAGAGTTTACACAAATTAAATACAAGTAACCAAATACACTTGTATTTCCTAAAACTGTGAATGATCTGGCAATACTGAAAATGCAGTTACAATCTTAATTGGTACCACATGGTAGGAAATTAGTTTCATGGTAAATACTCATTCTCTCTGTTATCACATCAATTAGTTGTGTTAGAGATATGTCATATAGTTAGCTATATGAACTGAATTTCATCTGTTTTTATAAAACATTTTAAATGAAGATTAAGCACTAATGCCTTGTGAAGAACTTTACTTCTTCTTTTTTTTTTCTTTTTGAGATAGGATTTCACTATACAGTTCAGACTGGCTTTGAATTCACTGTGTAGCCCAGGCTGGCTTCTCACTCACAGTGTTCCTTTTGCCTCAGCCTTCTGAGTGCTGGGATTACAGGCATGTACCATTACACCTAGCTTGTGAAGACTTTGTGTATTTATTTTTTTCACTGGGAATTGAACTGAAGACCTCACCCTTGTCAGGCAGGTGCTGTGCCACTGAGCCATATCCCTGGCTATGAAGACTTTAGAAGTAGATAACAACAAAATAGATACCAAGCATTACCCATTTTTAACATTAAAGTCCCCTGAATAAAAAGTTAGACAGAATTGTGCAAGCATCAGAAAACAGGACAAATGCTGGCAAGTTCAGTAAACAAATCGGCTGTCTACTAAAAGGAACATTTGGTCTTTTGTTGCTACATAACTAGCACCCCAAAACTCGGTCACTTGAAGTCACTATTTATTAGTAACCCTCAAGATTCTAAGGACCCAATGGGATAAGCTGAGTGGTTTTTAACTTGTAATTTCTCACAGGTTTGCAACTGCAGCTGAAACTGAGTTAGCCATCCAAGATGAATTTTTTGCTTCCATGTATGATGCCTTGGTTGAGATGGCTAGAATGGCTGAAGGCTGTCATCTCTCTTTCCACATGGCTAGCCTGGGCTTCCTCATTGCATGGAGGTCTCAAAGAAGTCTGACTCTTCTGAGGGATTGGTTTCTTCCAGAGTGACATTCCAAGGAAAGCTGGCAGATGAAAAACATCTTAGGGGTCAGCCCTGAAGTTCAGACATCATGATGGCTATATCCTACCAGTGAAAGCACTTGTAGGATAGTGCAGACTCAACAGGACAATGGAACAAACTGCACCTTTAAATGAAGGGAAGGTATGTACATATAGGGAAGGAAGAAATGATGGTGGCCCTCCTGAAGACAAACAATCACAAGGACAGTAAATAACATTCATATTTGTGACATGTCGATTGGGTTACCTTGTGGGATATTCTCAGTTACCACAGAGAATATATGGAAGCATGTTCTAAGGAGACACAGATGTATCTGTCGAGGCCAAGGGCTGGGAAGATTTCTTTAGTCTTCAAGCTCCTACATCATATGACATTTTCACTTCTCTTCCATAGGGCTAGATAAGGCAAAAAGCTTCCAGCTCTCATCATAAATTCATCCCATCCTATGCTTTGGATGAGAAATGATTTCTGAAGAATATGCATGGAACAAGCAGTAGAGCTGATGAAACAGCCTCTGTTGGCTTCTCTCTTTTAAAGTGCCCTATCATTGGGAAGCACAGTTCACTCTTCCCTTGGGAGGAGGGCTGCAGTTCGAGTTTGCTGACGTCATCTTCCAAATTCAAGACTAGAATGCTAGAATTTTTGCAGGTCACACATATATGATCTGACTGGATGGACATATAATTTCTCAAGTGGGTCAGTCATATCTTGTATATTATGGGTAGCAAAAATGTTTCGAAGCACCCATTTTCTTTCTTTCTTTCTTTCTTTCTTTCTTTCTTTCTTTCTTTCTTTCTTTCTTTCTTTCTTTCTTTCTTTCTTTTTTTGTTTTTTATTTGCAGAACCAGGGATTGAACTCAGGCCCTTGAGCTTGCAAGGGAAGCACTTATTCCACTGAGCCATCTCCTCAGCCCCCCACCCCAAAACCCATTTCTTAACACATTCCATTTTAAAAAATCTTTAAGAGTATATTTTTGAGAGACATAATAAATGAATTCATTGTGGGGAATGGGTGCATATGTATATCAGGCCTTGGTCCTTTTTGCTTTCCCCACCCTTCTGTTCTTATTTGTCCTGCCCTCTTGTGTTCACTTTCTGAAGATAAATTTCTAATTGGATTTTCTTCCTGCTATGGTTTATTGGGTATTTATTTTGTGTCAGAGACTGTCCAAGTGCTTTACATTTTTCAGCTGGTTTACTCCCCACAGAAACTCTGTGACAGACATTATTTCCTCATTTTTCAGACTAGAAATCTGAGGCTCAGTGTCCCATATTGGCCAAGTGGTGACACCATGTTTTGGGTATACACAGTTGACCTTCAGAACCTGTGTTCTTACTCCTGTGGTACTTTGCATCGTAAGTCAGCCGCTAATGCTTTCAGATGCATACATTTTTAAGTGTTCATGTTCTCTTATGGCTTCTTTGTTTCAGAAAGGCTTTTATCACGAACAGTGGCAATGAGAATAAGCAGCACATACTGAGCACCATTCTGTCAGGCCCTGCTCCACAGCTTTGGGTGAAAGAACCTAGTTAGTGTTCAGAACCATCCTGTAGGTGGGTACAGTTATTGTTCTGCTTTTTCAAGGAAAGCTACTAAGCACAACAGATCCAAGATCCTACTGTAGGGTGCTGTGTGGAATGAGTTCTAGGACATTTGGAAAGTTCTTTTGTATCCCAGTGTTTTTGTACTTGCTCATTGATTTCTTATATCCCTATATTAGAAAACACAGAGTAGAGAGAATGCTTTATGTAAACATACCAGAAGGGCAGGGGATTGGCTTAATATTCTATCTTATGTAATAACACAGTTTCATGAGCAGGTCTTAATGGGAACATCCTGGAGAAGTGGACAACCAAGAAAAGTGGCATTACAAAGGGAGTGGAGAAGGAAAGACATAAATGAAGAGAGGGGCTTCCTTTCATTGCAAATCTTCCCAGAACTGGACCCTTTTTTATTAGAATTTTTACCAAATAACTCATACTTTCCCTAGAGTTCTTGAAAGCAGGAACTATTGAGAAGGGAGCCCATCTGAGAGCATATTTCCTGCTGTTTCTCTGCTTCCAGAGCTGGCTGAAGTTTACTTTTTGGTACTCCAGAGACCTAGCTTCTTCTTGCCTTCTTCCAATGTGGTCTATTTAATCTCCTGTCGTGTGGGAAATTATGTTCAAAATCTCCGTGATCCTCTGTCCATGGTAAGTTATGCATGTAGTGACAAGTACATGCCACAAGGTCTTGAGATTATATCTGCAATGTGTTGCTGCCGGCTGTTGATCAAGATAGGCTGGAAGAAAAACATTATTTTCAGGTGTGAAAAACCGTCACCTTTATCAAATAATTTTTCTTGCATTTTTCCCAAGACATTGTAGCCTATTTAAACTTGGGAGGTTAAGTTTGTAGCATTCATTATGACTGAAAATTTAGTTCGCACAATCATGATGCTCTCTTTATTAGGTGTTACTGTTAAACAATATTAAAATAAACACAATGTGGCTGGCCTTTTGTAGGCAACATGGTATGTTTATATCTTTGTTTGGTTTCTTAATTGCATTTATTCATTTTTCTGAATACCAGTGTCACTGTCACCCACAATATTTGCTATTTTTGGGTATGTGCCTTACATTTTATTTTATCCAGTGATAGTATTGGATGGGGGCTTCTTATTTGAGTGGTTTATAGAATGTTGCATCTGAATGCTCAGCTGCTTGTTAGCTTTAATGTACTCTGCTTTTGTAAATACAGTAAAATAACACTTAAGAATCGTATGCTGGTGCAAGTGGACCACAGAAATGCCAAAGGATAGTTTTCAACTCGTGTAAATAATGCATGGGTCATGAAAACAATAGAAAACAAAGTATAAGAAAAAAAGAAAAAAACCAAGAAGCTAACTGACTTGATTAAAGAATTGCATCTGGCTTAAAAATTAAACAAACAAGAAAAAGAATAACTTTCTTTGTATCTTGTCCAAATTAGGAGCAGAGTGAGTCGTGAAGAGTGAGTTTCCATAGAAACACTAATTGAAGCATATTCAGTTCCTATAATTTTGGGGGTGGGAATGTAAATGTAATATTGAGGATTAATTTGGATGTAAGAAAAACACATGACCTGTTACACCCAAGATTCAGTTCTGTATATTCATCTTCTTTGTAGCTCTGTGTTTTCTGTCATAGTTGTAGTCAAAGAAGAATTTATTGCATTCTTTTGTAAATTAATTTTATTGAGAAAGAAATAGTAATGCAACAGTAGAACAGTTACAATAATTAATACATTGTATATTGTTGTCTTTGTAGTAGTTATTCGGAGGACAAAATGCAGACATGATATCTTGTCTAAACACTATTAGTATAAATCTTTCTTCTCATTGAACTATGAGAAAGTAGCCGTATATCAATCATATATATATATATATATATATATATATATATATATATATATATATATACCTTCATTTATATCCATTTTTTTGTTTAGTTTTGTCAGAGATGGGTATTCCATTGCCATTCAAATATTGTAGGTGTGTGAATTCAGCATACATTATATTCTTCAAGCCTTTATTCTTTACTATTATGAGGGAATGTTGCTCCATGTTTCTCCATGTTTAGTAAATCCCATATTGTTTTCACAGGAAGAAGCATGCATATATTTTTTTCTCTTCAATTAATAATCTTAGAATGAATTTTTGTATTTGAGGTTATTGTTTCAAAATATGAACATTTACCAACAGCCTGATGGTAGTAATTTAATTGCAGTCTACCAGAGGGTAGGTACCAACATCGGTGTTATATTCTCTGCTGAAATGAACACTTTCAAGGACTGAGCTGCACTAGATTGCCTTTCAGGTGCTGCTGCTGAATGAACACCTTCACGTCTTTGTTCTTGGGGAGGAGAAATGGGCTAAGGAGAAGCACCAGCTGAAAAGACCACTAGATAATTTGTGCTCCCTGGAGTGGTCTCCACTGCGTGAGACATTTCTTAGAGCAGCTCATGATATTTTGGTATTTTCTGGCAAGGAACAAACTATACCAGTGCTACTTTGGGCCTCAGGCCAGGAAGACAGGTACAGCCTTGTCAGTGTCAAGGAAGAACATGGGTAGCAGGAGACCTAAGAGTGGATGAAAATTGAATTATCTTTACTTCTAGGACTTGTCTATTGAGAAACAGCAGTGCTGGCAACCATTTACTACCAACAAGAGGCAGTTCCAAGAGAAGAATATAAAATATGCTCTGCTCAACCCCACGAAACTCAGAGTGTCTCACAATGGCCAATTTATTATTTTTACCCTGTCCAGTGACATCGAAGGATGCATCAGGGAGCTGCTAGCCTCTGCAATGAATAACTTAAGTCAGGCTGCAACATGTGAAATAATTCAGCTGACCAGGATTTATAACACTAGTTGGATTTTTTGCTTTCTTTGGGCTTCATGAAGCATGGTGTTGTGAGATACCACAAGAGTCCTGCGATGAAGTTACATCCCTATTTCTCTTCCTTGTTTTTATTTTTTGGGGATTTTCATATTATTTTATTGCCTACTCCAAAAGCCTTTCTAAGCAAGGTCCAGTGTCCTGGGGGACATTTCTCTTCTGACTTGGAAAATTAGAACCACACATAGATCAGGGTCCTTTTAAACACTGTGTTTTATACTCCGTTCTTCATGTACCTTGTTCCAGCTGTTTTGCCTACCTGGTGCCATGCGGACTATGTTGGGCTGTCACTTATGGCTCATTATTTTTGTGTACTTACTCAAATAAGAGGGCTTCAATGCAGTGACACAGTTACAATTCAGCCTATCTCATTCTCCAGTTCAAATGTCACTTTGCAGGACGGCTGGATAGATTTTCAAAGAGGTAAGAAGAAAGTTTTCATCTCTTGCCATTGGAAAACATGTCTCTAGAGCTACCTGTAGTGGGATTCTTCTGCCACTGGAGACCAGGTATAATTCCATGACAATGATTAGAGTCTGGGTCTTTGTTCCCCAGGTGATTCAGAAGACAGAGCATGGGAAAATGACCATTTAATATTTAGACCCTACATATAAGTTGAAGTGAGAAGAAACCCTGGAAGTTCATCTGCTTAAATCACCCACCTTGAAATCCTCATTTTTCAGGTGGCCAACAATTTGCAACATCTTTTTTTCTGGGAACAACTTTAAAAGCCATCATTACTGAAGTTATTCTATAGCTCTTCTCATTCCTATTTTCACTGGGAAATTTTAACGCCATCTCTCAAGCAACTAAAAAAATGAGACTCTTCCCCCCAAAAAACCAACAGGATTTCAAGTACAGTCATTCTCTATTGACAAATCCTCCTTTGACTTCTTGACACCACTGGCTGAAGCACTCTTGTCTGAGGAGGTTACTGCCTGACTACAAGTTAAATATTTTAATATTCACTGATTGGGAAAAAGTACCATGAGCAAATCTAATGCAAGGTCTTGGAATGCTGAAGGCATTAGTGGCTCCATAAAATGTAAATGCATTCTTAATTATCTCAAGTCGCTGCATGCCCAAGTAGCTCTTTTATAAGAAAAACACAGCTTACTGATAATGAGCATGAAAATTACTGAGAGATTGGTGGGGCAAATCTCTTAAACTTCTTTTTTTTTTTTTTTTCTGCTCCAAATTTTGATGTGACTGCTAATTTGAATGTGTGTATCTTTCTAGATTCTGCTGATCACCTTAGAGCCTCTTGTGGCACTTAAATAGGAGTATGGGAAATAACAGCAGTTTCTACCCCAAAGCTTGTCATCCTCATCCTGATCATCTCTTACTGAATGCATGAAGTTTATGGGGCTAGATTCAACGTTTGCAAATGACTTTATTGTTGGTGTACTGTTTGTCTCATGGATGGCCACAATGCCATCTAGAACACAGGTTTTTATGGTAACTCTCCAATGGAAACATAGAAACTACCCAAGACAGATGACTTGTCTTTTGTCATTCAGCCTGTAAATGGTGACTGCAGATGACCTCAGGTCCTTCCACCTCCAGCCCTTTACACCATCTTTTACTCAGCTTCCCAGTTTCTTTAAGCTTAGTGATGGAAGTGATTTGAAAGCTAAATTCTCAGGCTATGGGAAAGTGATTCACCAGGGCTGTTTCTTCATCACTCTCATTCTTTAACCTCACCTGACACCAAAGACCTCAGTAGGAGAAACACTGAAAGTGGATTTGACTGGTCGGCTGACAACATCCGGAAAATTACCCAGGCTGATCTCTCTCTGATAGGAAGCTCTTGGGTAGAGGCGGAGGAGGCCTTAGTGCAGTCCCTTCTACTCTACATGGACCGAGGCATGAGTGACCAATGATTTTCACTGACACCTAGTGAATAAAATTCAGAGCATCCCCTCTGAACGCTGAGATTGGAGGCAGTGCACCAGGTCAGGCAAGGTGTGGTGCTTCTGGGCTGCCAACAATGCCATCTGTTCTCTCCTGTTCAGAGAGCAGGCCATCACTGCCACCACGCTGACCTCAGGTGGCCGTGGCTTCAGCAGGAGGGGAGTAGCATCACCTACCTGCTTCTTGACCACCTTTAGAAAGTCATTGCTGGGCTTCAGGTTTTGCTAGTGGACTCTGACAGAAGGAGACAGAGAAATGAAGTAACAAGCCACCTGTCACCTGCAGACCTGGTCCAGATTTCATGTCAGAGTTAAAAATCTCTGAAGACTCCAAAAGCTGAGGCAATTTTTACAGTGAGTGAGAGCTGGAGATGACACCTGGACTGAGGACTGTTCTCATGCCAGTTCCACAGCCTCTCTCCCACCATGTGTTGCACTCTGTCTGGTCCCTGGTTCTGTCTTCTTGGTGGTGTTATCAGGTGTGGCTGGCTGCAGCCAGAAAGACCTCACTTCCAAGCCCTTGAGTGGCAGACTAACTTCCTAATGGGAAGCTGAAACCTGGGGTAGCTGCAAGAGCCATGACCTGTGAAGTCACAAAGGGCCGTGAGTTCAGAGGGCTTTCACTTGGTTTATTAATCTGTGTTTTGAACAAAGATTTTCATTTTGCACTGGTCTCAATCCAGTTCCTCCTTCCACTAGGAGAAGTAGGAGGAATCACAATTTTGCAGTGCATTCTGATTCCTGACTAAGAACTGATCCAAGACACCTGCAGCACGAATAAAAACATCTTTGCGCTTTGAGTAGAATTGCTATCAAAGATCTTGTACATTCATGCAAGGACTTTTGTACTAAGCACTTGGTGACAAAATTGAGACTTACAGTAATTTTTATCTCCTGGTTATATAGTAATATTGGGAGCTGTTTATCTTATTGTGTATCTTGACAGATTATTTGGGTATGTAGGACATATGGGTGTTCTGAATTTGATTCATTTTTTGTGTCTCTTTTTATCTCTTTCCTCTGTCTCTCTTTCTCTCTGTCTGTCTGTCAGTCTCTCTCTTTGTGTCTCCTTCTCTCTCTTTCATCTCTTGGAATTTGAACCCAATCATTTGCATTGAGCTAGATTCCCAATCTTTTTTTTTAAATTTTGAAATAAGGGTTTTGCTAAGCTTCCCAAACTGAATTACAGCTTGTGATTTTCCTGGCTCAGCTTCCCAGAGTGCTGTGTTGCAGATATAAGTTACCAGGCCTGGCTTGTTTTCTCACTTTTAGCTGTTCTCTCTCCCTCTCATATTTATAGTTTCATACATATTTTTTATTTTAGGAAATTTAGAAAACATAGAAATATTTGAAGAGGAATATTACAACCACCAATATTCTCAGTTTCCACAGTTAATATCTACTAATGTTTCAATGAATTGGTTTTCAGTAATTATTTTTAAAGAAATAAAACATTATTATTTAGCTATTGTTACTCCTTTATCTTTCTCCAACCCATTTGGTTCTGCTTCCAGGGTCTGTTATTTAAAATGAGTTTGTTGTGTAACTAGAATCTATTTTCTATACCTTAGCACATAAATATATACATTTATAAAAATATGTTTTTATGCATAAACATTTACATAAAGGACATGGACACAGATATGTTATTGCATATTTTGAGTTCCATATGTTGATGCATATAGATCTAGTTCATTCTTTTCAATTACTGTGAACTAATCCATCATATGCATAGACCATATTTATCCTTCTTCTTAAAAAAGGAATATCTATAGTATTTCTATTTTTTCCTTTTTTAGAAAAGAATTGTGCTATGGATATCCTTTTATACATTCTTTTTGCATATAAGCAAGGATTTCTCTGGGATGTAGACCTGTTCCTTTATACATACATGGAAGAATTCTTCCATAGTAGATAGATATTAGCAAAATAAACAACCAAGGAGTTCAGAGTCACTGTTTCTTTTTACTACACAGTCTTGTCTTTTATCCCATGGTAATAGGTTTTCTCTCTCTCTCTGGTACTTCTAGATTTATTATAAGCTAGTTCACATGGGTTTTAGAATTAAGTTTGTCAAAATAAGAAGAGGCAGGCACACCATTAGAGCTTTTAAAGATATACAGGGAGGAAAGGGTTAAAGACAAGTGTACATCTCTCCCTGTCTACCTTCCTGAGGGTCAATGTGCACACGCCAGGGAAACACGAAGTGCTTTATTTTTAGCCAGAGCTTATTATTTAAAGAGAAGCCCAAAAGCAAAACAAATCAGTTTCAAAACAGGAAATTTCATCCTTAACATTTCAAAAGAGATAGGAAAGAAATAGTCAGAGGGGTTGAAGTTATCAACAGCTTCATAGGCAGCCACTCGTTTTTGTTTCTCATTATTTTCTTCTCCTGATTTCCTCAGACAGCCTGCAAATGGGAGCCCCCTTTATTTATTTTATACATACCATATTTTTTCACAACAAAATAGTCCTTTATTTATAAACCCCTTCTCTGTTTTGTTTTGTCAGAATGGGTGTTCCATTACAGTTAGAGAAGCTGTATTTGGAGAAGTCTTCAAGGGACCTTTTCATACTTGACACCAGTCCAAAGATTACAGGTACTTGAATTCAGAAACATAACCCAATATAGTCCAATAGTCCATAATAGTAGTGAGTTATCAGCACAACTGGTAATTGTCTGAAATTGTTGACTTGAGCCTTTTATAGCTTAGCATATTAACATAGCTTTACTTTTTATACCTCATGGTTACACTTCTCTGCTGGATGCTTAAGACCAAGTTAAAGTAAGACCTATATAACTAAAAACGTAACTTTCGCTGTCTGCCAAGGTCAGCCAAATCCCCTCAGGATTTACCCTGAACTATGTACAGCACCTTGTGGATCTTTTGTCAGTGTCAGCCATCTGGGTGAGTCATGGCCATTGCTTAACCAATTTGGGAGCCTGCTTTAAAGCCAGTATCGGACCCATGTGCTGATTGGCTCCTCTCTGAGTTCCCTGCTCATCAGAAGGGTTTTCGGCTCTCAGCTTTCCCTGTTTTTCTCCCTGAGTTAAGGTAGTAAGAGCCTCCCCACAGCCTTGCCCTCTCCCTAGCAATCGGATCAGGCTTGTGTCAGTTGGGCCTCTGATAGCAAGAACAGAAGCATCCGATTCATTTGGATGAAACCATTAAGAAGGTTTTTGAAAAACAAAGTTTAAGAGCTGGGGGAGTTCTAAGGTGTTATTTAGTGGTCCAGTGATATCGGTTACCAGGTTCCTTCCACCTCCTTGTCCCACCATCTTCAGTGCATTTCTCTGACCTCAGCATATTTCCTCCTAGGCTGCAAGGAGGCTGCAGGACTCTCAGGCATGACAAGGCCCACTAAAAAAAGAGGAGCCATTTTTTTCCTGTTATTATTTCTTTTTTTAAATTAAAAAAAATATTTATTTATTTGGTACAGGGTCTTGCTCTGCAGCTCAGACACATATTGATCCTCCTGTCTCAGCCTCCACAGCACTAAAATTATAGGTGTGTGCTACCATACATGGTTTCAGTAGCCAGCATGGAAAGCCCAGAGTTCTGGGCCCAGTGCCTCATATGATGCTGGGCATCGAACCCAGATCCTTGTGCTTGCTAGGTAGGCACTTAGACTGCTGAGCTATTTCCCCAACCCTGTTGTTACTATTATTATTTTTAAAATATATTTAATACAGAGTCTACAGGGTCTCACTACACAGATTGGACTCATAGTGATTCTCCTATTTTCAGCCTTCCAAGTGCTGGGATTACAGGTGCATAACACCAGGCCCAGTTTCAATGGTCATCTCAGCATGCCCCTGGGGTGGGGCTGGCACAACATGTGGTGCCAGGGATCCAACCCTGGTCCTGGAGTCTGCCTAAGCAGGCACTTTAGTCCGCTGAGCTATCCGGCTGGCCCTCTTTTTTTTTTTTTTAATAATGTAAGCAAACTTTTTCAGAAATACAGACATCTCCCTCATGTCTTGTCCATTACAGCTGTATCCTATGTCTATGCCATGTGTCTAGGCCATGCTGCTCATCAGCGAAGAGAACAAAATATATAATATTTCTCAAGCAAGATGTCAGGAAATGTGGAGAGAATTATTTTTGTCACGATGAGGGAGAGGGGATTGGCATTTAGTGGATGAGGGCCAAGGATGTTAAGTAGTTCTGGTATGTGGGATAGTCCTGCACAACAAGGGAGGTTCAATTAAGTGGCAGTAAACTGTTAGACAGCCTTAAACAAGTCATGGCTCATCCCCTGGGGACAGAGCTAGAGAGACCCTGGCGCTCCTGCAGTGTGTGATCTTATAGAGGGAACTGACCTGCTCTATGGTATTGGAATAAAGAAGAGGAAAAACGGATATAAGTGTGCAGCCAACCCTGTCTCATGAGACTCATGTCTGTGTTGTGTAACTGGTGTCTGCCTGCCACCTAAAGACCAAGAAGAGGCCTGCTTGAGGGCCACTGTGGAAGCCTGTGGCCAGTTTCCCTGTAGCATGCTCCTTAAGGCAGGGAGAGCCGGAAACTGCAGTTTTGGACTCCTTTGGGAAGGACCTTTGGACTCTTTTCCTGATTCACTTAGCCACACCCTCTCTCTATGTTAGGGAAGCACTAGCATGACTGTGGTCTACAACGTCACAAGGAGCAGAGGTGATTGCCTATCAGGGAAAGAACACTGGGCTTCAAGTTCTACAACACACATTTAAGTTCCAGATCTGTTACAGCTTTAATTTCCTCATGTGTAAATATATGTAACTTTTGTCCTGCTCTTTCTCAGCATTTGGATATATTGTTTTTGCTTTTTTGGTACCAGGAATAGAACTCAAAATTCCATGTGCAGGGTTCTGAGTTCAATCTCTGGTACTGCAAAACAAAACAGAACAGAACAAAACAAAAAAAAACAAAACAAAACACCTCAAGATTTCACACTTGCCAAGGAGATATTGTGCCACTGAGCTTTATCACTGGCCCCTATATATCCCTTACATATTGTTGAGAGAGTAGACTAAGCCCTTCTTTGATTTGTACACATGTAACATTCAATATTTTCAGCATTAAATATGCACATTCTACAAACTTAGTAATCTTACAAGATCTTGGTATAAATGATCATTTTAGAGAATAAAATTTGCACCTGTGCAGTAGCCAGTTACTTCAAGGTTGTACTTTGTGACAACACATGCATTCCAAGCACGTTTTTGAGCATTTTCATTTTGTGCCAAACACGGGGCTCATGTCCTCCCTACACAATAGGACCAAGAGCGATGGAAATGATGACAGTGTAGCTGTAAGGGGGATTTGATTTTGGCAGGAAGAGGAACAATAGTATTTTGGATTTAGTAATTTTGAGGCAACATCCTGATATATCCAACACTTTCAAAGAAAAGAACAAAGTTGAATAAAGACTGAGCACCCCAACTAGGTGAGGGTATAAAAAGACCTCTTTTTATAGTGAGGAGTTAAATAGGGTCCAGAGGACGAGGGAAGATCAGAGTGAAGAGCAACCTTCAAGGAGGGGTTCAGTCAATGGCAGAGCAGGGATGTGACACACATTAACGAGGGTGGCCTAGTGGGGCTCAAAGACAAGAGGAGAAAGACAGGTTAAGGAGCGATTTACATGTGGTCTTGGTTTTTGAAAGGAGATAGACGAGGAACAAAAATCTATATGTGAGTGTAGAGAAGGGCATTTTAGCTTTTATAATTTGGTGCACAAAGCCCACAAACTTCCTAATTTAAGAGAATTACCTGGAGCTGACAGGGATGCTTGGAGAACCAGCTAGTGTGACATCAGAGCTGACTTGCTGTGGCTGTGAAACTTGATGGTTCTTTCATCAAGCAGAGGCTCTGAGCATCAGAAGTTGACTTTAGTAGCATCAACAGTGTCAGCGTCACCATCAGCATGTTTCCCTGAGCCTTCACACTGATAAGAAGCCCCACAGATGAATGTCTAGCTACTGTTCCTTAGATTCAATGTCGCAGAAGAATAATATAGACAGAATGATGCCCAAAGTAAACATGAATAAAGCCACATCGCAAGTGGTTTTCAAGGTAGAAAGTCTAAGAGAAGCAAGACAGTTCTAAAAGCTCCCTATATTCAAGTATTTCCAAGGATCCTGCCTGTCATTTAAATGGTATTAACCTAGTTCTCATTCCTGAACACAGCTAGTTTCCAAGCCATTTCTGAAAGTGACTGTGGTTATATAAAACCACAGTCATAAAAAAAATGCAATCTGTTGGTCTCTTCATGGTGGAGTCTATATATCATTTACACTTCACTTCTCTGTGGGTGCAAAAGCTTCTTTCATGGTTTATTTAGCTGAAAGTCATTTTGATCAGCAAGATGAGTAATACTTTACAGCTGTTTGCAATTACTGCTTCTGCTCTGCCAGGAGTTTTAACTATTATACAAACTGAAATACCAAATGAGTTGACACAAGATGGAAAGAAGAGAAATGCATATTTCATAGGTCCATTCGCATCTCGAGAAATTATCCATCAGTCTTTCATTCAGTTCTGATGCTGCACTCTCAAATTTAAAAATCACATGTCAGGATAATTTCTAATTGCCTTTGCAGTGGCAAAGTGAATTTTTCTTTTGGAATAATTCTTCACAGTTTCAAGGTAAGGCTCATGCTGCTTATTTGTTTTCCTTTCAACTTTGCTAACATGAGTCCACAGACAGCAAGTCACCTCAACTACATCCCCTATTTGGGTGAGGGAACAAGGAGAGACAATTTAGGAATAAGGCACAATTGTGCACATGCTCATTCCTCAACCAGAGGGCCGGGTCTGAGTTACACGTTCACCTCTTGGAACACAGGAATAATCAGCTTTCTTGCTTGCTCCCTATGGGCTAAACTTAAATATTCCACAAAAATATGGGTGCCATTTCAAGAGAAAAAGGTGGGATAGAATTGGAATGAGCAAAAACACTCGACTCTCCTCCACAGGCATCTCTTCTCCAGGCAATTGACCAGAGTGTATCTAGGGCAAACTGAGCCAGCCTGCAATGATTTATTGAAAAATGACATGCCTATTGCAACTGCCTGATTTAAATTGACAACAATTTATAAAACTTGGCTATATCCAAAAGCCAGCACTCTAGTGAAAGGGTAATGCAATATATTATTAATGCTTGTTAATAATTAATAACTACTCTTAGGGGTACCTTGCTCTTTGCTTAGCAGGTGTTGGATGATAGATGAGCAATTGATCAAAAGGTCAGAGTACCACAAACAATCTTGTGATATAGCAAGTGCTGGAGTGCAGCTGTTGATATCTGAGGAATTTTCTGTACGTATCAATAAAGCAAGATTTTGATTCCTAAACACTGACCTATGTTCAAGTTTGGTGAACTTCTTATTTTCCATTCACATTTAGCTTCCAGTATTTTTAAACAGAGGTTAATGCAAGGAGAAGACCCAAAAGAGAAGATGGAAAGATAATTTTATATATATATATATATATATATATATATATATATATATATATATATAAATAAAATTTCCATATATATATATATGGAAAAAGGGAAGAAAAGATAAAATGATCAGGCTCTGGTTTCAGATTTCTCCTGATTTATATAGCTATCCCAGAAACATGAGAAAAATTCAGAATCAAAATAGAATCCACATGAGCGTCAAGTAGTGATGTGACAGGCACTGAAGCCACCTGTAATCCTCTTAATCCTCACAAGGATTCTGGGAGAGGAGCAATAGTCTTTTCCTCTCTAAAGATGGGGAAACTGAGGTCTGGCAGAGCAAGCTCAGGAAAGTACTTAGGGATGGTGCTCAGCAGTGGACCCAAATCTTTCAACTTGCTCCACTGTGTTTGTCTTTCCAGGACAAAATGCAGCCTTTGCCTAGTTGAACCTGTACCAGCTATTAGAGTCCTCATCCAGACAGACAAGAAGAGGGGAGCGTTGGACCGGCAAAAGAAGTGAGACCGGATTTGGCATGGTAGTATGGCTCCCTGGAGGGTCAGGAAGTGGTCAGGGGGACAAGATGGGATCCAAAGTTGATCAAATTCAAGGGCTAAAAATTTTGATTTTTGATTGCATCTTTTTCTTCATACCTCTTTGATACACCATGATCAACTGGTTTGCAAACTAAGAACTTTTATTAATTTATCTGATAAAGAGATTTTTCCAGATTATTAAAGAATGAGAATTTGGGCAGAAAGGAATTGTTCCAATAATTCCATATATTGTTAGAGTCTCTGACACAGAAATCACAAGGGATAACAGCCTCTGGAATTTTCTGGGCAGGCCATTTGTAGAAGAAAGCTGGAGAGGTTGAACGTGTCCTATTGTTCCCCTAGGATGACACCGTAATTCATTTGTTCACTGCCTTGCAGAGGCTCCTTGGACCTGCTCAGGCTGCAGGGCAGGGCTGCCCTGTCCCCTCCACCCCCCAGATGTTGGGTTGCTTCATAATCACCAAGCAGCGGCACCTCATGCTGTCCCATTAGAGAGGCGTGTGTGCCCGCTTGTTGGGCATGTTGATGCAAGCTTGGGAAGGAAAACATAATTCACTTTTGCCGGTGACAGAAATGTTAACACTTACTTGAAATAGCTGATAATCTGACACAGGAGAGTTAAAGGATTACTGTATTTCATTTGGCTAATAAGAAAAGCTGTTTAAAAGCTATATTAAAAAGACTTAATGTATGGTGACTGAGCATTGCTTTAATGTATTCTGTGTCATCAACTACTAGAATGCTTTCCTGCTCTTATTATGCTACTGTAGATTTCTGCCTCGTCTCTCTGGGAAGACATAATAAAAAGCAATATCCATTCAGGGAGATTTTCCAAAGAAATATTCATGCAAAAAGTATTTCTTGAGCTCCAACTGTGCACACCTCACCATGCAAATGGGATATGGGGACAAAGGGCCCACAGTCCCTGACCTCTGCACTGAGGCATATCTTTAGGAAGAATTCATAAGAGAAAATAGTAGATGAAAGATAGAGAAACTAAGCTTGAGATTTAGGTGATATATGAAGTAATGTCTCACTTAAAAATGAAGACATTGGGTTTAGAAAGTCAGCGGCTTGTGGGCAGAGGCTAGTTAGAAAAACAGGGTCTGGATCTGCTCTTTCATTTCTCATTCTGGTGCTGGAGCACAATTGCCTGCAGTGCCAATTTCATGAGGGTAAGAACAAGGAACAAACCTTCATGATGGTGTACTGCCCCTTCCTAAGATCCGAATCTGCCACTGAGCTTGGCGGTGTTTTCTAAGTTCTGTGACCAGAGACATTCATGCTTGGTGAACTGCATTTGGAAATTAGTGCATGGGATGAGGCTTCGTGACTGTGCAGTGCAGTCCGATTCCAGGCGTGGACATTGGCCTGCAGGTTGGCTCAGCTTGCACCCTCCCAGTGGGTGCCCTGAGCTCCAGCACAATGGCTGGGGAGCGGGCCAGGAGGCCACGTGCCCCACTGGCGCCAGATTACCTGCCTCTCCGCTTATTCCAGGGCTCTTGACTGTGGGCCACACTGCGCTCTCTTTGCAAGCTCACTCTATATCTTTGTGAGATTCAGTAAATGTTGACACCTAGACAGTGTACACAGATTCTTCAACTAAAAAGCTTTCTAAAGCTCCACAACTCTTTAATTTACAGCATTGTTGTGCTCTTTTTTTAAATGTATTTTAGTACAGGGACTTCAGGGTCTCACTACACAGATTGGATTCGTCGTGATCCTCCTATTTTCAGCTTCCCAAGTGCTGGAATTACAGGCGTGTGAGCCACCACACCCAGTCTCAATTTCCATCTCAGTGTGCCTGGAGGCAGGGCCAGCATGGCAAGTGGGGGATCAAACTTGGTACCTGCACCTGTCTAAGCAGACATTTTAGTCTGCTGTGCTATTTGGCTGGCCTACAGCATTTTTGTAAACTCAATAGGAATGAGAGCAGCCTCCCCTGTTTTTCAGATAGGTATGTAAGAAATGGTGAAAATATGGCACAGATGAAGCCAGAAGTGAGGACCTGGGCGAAATCCAGGCAGCTCTTTTCTCAGTGGATTTTCTTTCATCTGAGACCCTATACTTTATGAGGATGTTGATTTTTCACAAGTGATAAATTTGCTCCTGCAGATGAAATTGAGACACAGCCAGAAGACTTCTTCACTAAAATAACAGGACAAAGAACATCACTAATTTGAAGACAAAGTGAAAATTACCATCCAATTGGGAGAACACTGAAGCATAAAGCATAGTTGTATTTTCAAGTGAGAAAGACTGTGTAGTCCAGTGTGTGTGTGTGTGTGTGTGTGTGTGTGTGTGTGTGTGTGTGTGTGTTAGAGCGCATGCTTACTGCTCCTCACTTATTGCTAGTCCCTTCGTGATACATCACGAATGCACAGTGCTTGCCAAGTGTAGGAACAATGAGTCAGCGAATAGTAGCAAGATGATTATTTTTACCCACAAATGAAAATCAGCAGAGCTTGTTTCAGAGGTTGCAGAGCTCAGTACAAAACTGAAATATGGGCTCCTTGCTAAAAGTCAGGAAAGGAGCTGGGCCTGGCGGTGCATACCTCCACGCTGTATCCCAGCACAGGGAAGGCAGGGGTTCGAGTCCAAGCTGGGGTACTCGGTGAGCTCAGAACCAACCTTCACTACCTATAGGCTGGGTCTCATAAAACCAAATCAAACCCAAGCCAAACAAATGAACACCAGGAAAGAAGTATAGCAAAATATAAGGCCTTTTTTCTTTTTGCTACAGTCTTTCAATGTGCCATGGTGCTTTTGTTATTTAGTATGATTCTGAGTAAGGAAAAAGTTACGAATTTAAGCTATTAATATAAGTATTACTGCTCACCATGATATTGTGCAATGTCTGTTTAAATGCAAATGTAAGAACATTTACTGTTTTTGCAGAATGGTTGAAATTATACAATTTGTGTTTCATAATTCATTGGACATATGTAACTGGTTCTTAAAAGGACAGTGGAAACTCAGCACTAAATTAACTCAACCATTCTGTTTTGTTTTCAGTTTTGGATATGAGCATATCCTATCAATGCTTTTTACCTTTGGCTAAGGATAGGGAAGAATTGAAAGGAATTGGAGCTGTGGATTGGCCTATCTGTGTCTTTCCTTTTGTATCTGCACAGAGTGAAACAGGCAAATGCAAAGAGAGTTGATTTCTCAGTCATTTTCTTACAATGCTACTGTCTTGTTTCTGTGTTCAAAATGAGTTCTGGCTCAGACAGCAAGTACAGTTTCTTGGGGATGCAGCAGGTGATCAGAATATACAGAGTGTGTTTAAATTAAAGAATGCATTACAGTAACAACCACATTGCCATTAACCCCCCTCAAAATACTCCTCCTGTTCCAGCACTCTTGCCATTTTCTGAAGCAGTTCTTGAAATCTTCTTTAGTGTGTGTCTTTAGTTGTGTCCCACGGTAGCCTTGATGTCCTGAAAACACTCACTATTTATGGTCATTTTGACTTTAGGAAAGAGCCAGGAATTGCAGCGCCAGATACAGTGAATGAGGTAGGAGTGGGCCCACCCGAATGCCTGTATGAGCTGCCGCTCCATTGGCTGGCATTCAGCAGCAGTCACTGTGTTCACCACGTCCCAGACACAGGCAGGGCAAGCCGTGTTGCGTGCGGTGCAGCCACCGGGCTTCTCTGCTCCCAGGCCACTGCATCTGCAGTGTGCACGGGTCCCGGAAAGGGGGGCGGGCACACGGAGCCTAACTCTTTCACTTGTACGTATGTGGGTTTGTCTTGCAAAATATAAGATGAAGACAGAATCGTTAAGAATTACAGTGCAATGACAGCAGGGCATTAAACCAAGCACATGAACAGCTTCGCACACTCACGAAGCCAGCCCTGCATAAAGGGAAGCTTATAGCCAATGTCACCAGGTCAAGCTTTTAGCCATTCTGACACACAGCCAAAGCTCATGACATGTTAGAAGCAGCCATTGCCAAAATCTGTAAGAATGAGAGCATGAGCAACAGAGTTCATTCAGTAACTTTGCTAATGCCTCCAATGGACCAGAATTGTCCCTTTCCCAGCTGCATTTATGATACAAATTAATTATTTTGCTTCCTTATTTATGTTTGCCTCGCTGTTGGTTGAACACAGGATCTTCACACTCAGCTATATCCTCAACCCTTTTTTATTTTGAAGGAGTCCAATTCTCTAAGCTGATCAAGCTGGGCTTGAGCTTGGGATCCTACTGCCTCAGACTCCCAAACTGTTAGGATTCTAGGCATGTAATTTTAAAGTTACAGTTAGTGTAATTTTCCAATAACCCATGTATAATTATTATAAATTCCAAATGAGTGGATTCTGGATCAATTGTACCTTACTGTTTGCTGAGCCTCATGAGACTGGGCCTTTGCCCTGAGGACGTGCTTGCGGTGAGGGAACTCGTTTTTGGGGAAATGTAACAAAAGGGACAAAATAGAATTATTAAGATAATAGAAATAAGTATAGGCCTGGAAAGTATCTTCCCATTAAAGAAATTAAACCATAAAAGTCAAGTCTAAATAGAGTAAATCAATGACTCCTCTAAAACTATGAGTAACAATGAATAGTACATTCATTTCATTTTGCCACATTCAGCTTCATTGAGATATTTTAGGATCTCTCTCCCCTACCACTTTATTAAGATAACTGTCAATTTGTTCTGCTTTCCGACCACACTAATAAGTAGTTGTAAAGGTAAAGATAAATATCAATTAAAGGAAGTATGCCCCCCAGCTTCTGCATGTGTCTTCCTCTTCAGTCGTGCAAACATTCAATGCGTTTTCATTTTGTGCCTGGGTGTGCTCTTCGATGCCGTCACCAGCTCCTGAGGTAGTCAGAGCCAGAGCTGCCTGTGATGGCAAAGGCCATGCGGAGCTTTGGCCTTGCTCCACTGAGGAGGCATTGTAGTGGGCACTGCTCTCCCCCCAAATGGCCTTGGTGTGAGAATGCTGGGGTCTGTGTGTGCTGCTGGCTCAGCCGGTTGGCTGCTGCCACTCTGTCACAAGCATGCCGTTTCCCTGGGTAGAGGTTTAGTTTAAGAGCAGGACTGTTTCTCTTCCTCTGCCCTTATCTTTCCCAAGGCTGCAGTGCAAAATCTTTCCCTTTTTCATCACTGTCTGTTTTACCTCTCTTTTCTATTCCCAAACCCAGTTCTTTCTTTTTAAAATTACAACAGGATTAAGTTACTATTTATCTGTACCTCAAGCAAGTTGCTAAAAAGGTTTGTAGAAGTAAATTTGTACACAATTGAATTTTTCTTCAGGGAAATCTGTAGTTACTGTAGATTGCTATTTGTCTCCTTTTTGTATGGAAATAACATGAGTTTGAAGCAGATTAAGATTCAAAGTTTGATGCCTTTCATACCAAAATGCTTGACCTTGGGAAAATGTGTAAAACACTCTGAGTGCTGGATTTTTCAACTCCCCTCAAATAGAAATAAGAATATCTACCTTGCAGATGTAGGGCATCTGTTGGATTCAAGAGGAAGGTTGCAAAATATGCAAGCACTATGATGCTGCTTATGTACACGTGTGTGTGTGTGTGTGTGTGTGTGTGTGTGTACGTGCATGCATGTGTATATAGAAAGGCACTGAAGAATTTTCAATCCACTGTGGCTGGTGGCTGGCTTTAGGAAACATTTTCCTTTCCCTTTCTATCTTTTTACTATTGGAGGGTTTTGCTAATTACTACTGGGAAAGGAAGCCATAAAATTTTTTGATATTAAGTAGCAAGGTTTCTTCTAAAGAAAAAATAACTGCACATACAAGCACACACATGTATTATTCAGTATGAACAGGTACATAAATTTTTGCTAAATACAAAGCCAGTGTGCTCTATTCTTTACACTGTCATTTAATTTAATTCTCACACCGTCCTACAGGGTTGGTGTGACCATTAGCCTAGCGTGATGCCTCATTACAGTGAAGATATGGGAAATGCTGGTTTGCTTTCTTTCTTCTATGGTGTATGATTTTTCCTTATAATGTTCATGTAACATTCATATCACAGAAGCAATACTGGTCTGTTTTCAGTGCTTTTGGGCCCTGAATATTCAATTAGGATTTGAGGGGAGGATGATGAAGTGTTCTCAGCAGATTTTTCATATATATAATTTGGGGAGAAAGAGCTCCTCTACCTTAATCTACATTTCAACTCTGGTTTTTCTCTGAAGATTTAGTTAGCTTTCTATTTTTCTAGTGACTGCTCTAGCTAGCTTTGCAACAAGAACAAAATAAGAGATTTGCTTAAAACTGACATACATTATCAATTGTTATCATTTGCTACATAAATATTAACCAGGTTGTTTTCTTTTTATAAGAAACCTGCAATAGCAAGTGCTTGAAAGGTGATCACACAGACTGGAGACATAGAAATGATCTGTTTTCTTCTGAAATGTGTCTTTTGCACCCTCCCAACTATTAATTACCTAACTTCCAGACCTTGCAGATCAATAATTATTCATGACTGGGACCCATCAGCAGCTAGGTAAGTGCTTTTGTGCAATTTTCAGGTCACTTTTGTAGTCTGAGGTTTCCATTCTGTCACACGGAAGTCCTTTTCCGCATGGCGTAAGTGAACACTTCTCAGCTGTGCTCTGCAGGGGAGAAGCAATTCCATGAAGGGCAGAGACACACAGAGAGAGAAAGACAGGAAAGGGGAGTTTCAACCTTTACAGATGAGAATGTGTATTTATTCTCACAAAAAAATAAACCTTTGAAAAAATATTTACAAAGAAAAAAAGTGTGTACAGTGGCTCCCCACAGCCGAGGGCAGCTGGAAGGCTCCTCAGTGACCGGGGCAGCTGTAATGGGAGGTAAGATTTCCAATGCTGCTGAAGGGCAGAGCGGACCTAAAATGCCAGTGCAACTTTTACATTTCTCTGACATGCCTATTTCCAACAATCCAAGCTCTGAATGGCTCTAAATTTAATGTGGCTTGTTTTAGAAAACAAGGCAGAATGCCCAAGGGGAGATGTAGCAATTCTTATTGCTGTTGAATTGTTCTGTATTGATTACACATAAAAGCTATTTGGCAGCTCTTCTCTTTTCTTGGCCCATACCCAACCTTCAGCCTCTCACATCCTCAAATAACCCAGTAGCAAATAAGGTAAACTCTCTACGTGTCTTAATTAAACTTCATTATAATTTAGCAGGCCTAACTCAGAGATGCCATGGAAAAGGTTTTTGTCATGGAAAGGATTTCTTTATTGCTAAGGTCTTTCCCAATGCTATGGTCTCTGGCACTGTTACTTAAATGTTAATGATGTAGACCCACACTTTCATATTTATGTTTTAATTGATAAATGATGATATAATGGCATTTAGGAGAAGTTTCTTTCAAGGTTCAAAAGCAGATGGTTTGCAAGTCTACAGAAACAAGTCTATGTACAATTTAAGATCTTAAAGCTGAAGTTTGATGAAGTCTTCATTTTTGTCATTTTCAAATCCAATGTGATTTTCAAATAAATAATCATGTGAAGATTGTCACCATTTTAGCAGAAATAGGCTGCATGAGCATGTTCTGCAGTTGGGCCCATAGCTTTCAATCTCACGTTGCATATTTCCCATCAGCCTAGCTCAGTTTTAGGAGTGTGGTGGGGTCCTAGAGATAAGAGGAGGCTACTAGGGGAAGTGACAAACACAAAATGTGACCCCCCAGAACTTTATTGCAGCATGACATAAATACATTTAAAGCTTAACCTTATGTATCCATCTCAATTAACTTTTGTATGTGGATTTTATCACCCTCATCCTTTTATGATATAAAGTAGAATTAAGGGTATAATATATCTCCAGAACCTCAGAAAACCCCCTTGTGACCTTTTTGCCTGATACCACTTTCTCAGATATACAACTGTCTGGACAGCTATTACCATAGATTAGTTTGGCCTGTCATTGAATGTCATCTAAATAGAATTAAACAGCATAAACTCTAAGTTGGGAGGTTCTTTCACTCAACATTACATTCTTGAGATTTATCAATTTATTGCATATGAGGTATAAGTTTAAAAAAGACTTCCAGAAATTCAAACCTGGAAATACTTTTAATTAGTCATTATGGGAGATTGCATTTATACCAAAAATGTATCAGTGACCTAACATATTTGGAAACCTACCACAGATCTTTGCAGTCAGTGTGTGAGATGGTTATATATACTCATAGATTGTTTCAGAATGATGTTTAATCTTGTATGCTACCCTGAACTCTTTGCTATAGTTTAAATGTTTTTGCTCCTACCAGATTTCGCATTGAAACTTAATGCCTAGCACAATGTTGTTGTGAGTATGGCTTTCAGGAGATGTGTGAGTCATGGGGGCTCAACTCCACTGGGATCTGGTGATCTCATGAAAGAATTTAAGAGAGGAACTTTGTCCTCTTTGTAAAGGAGGGTAGTGTTTCTCCCTCAAGAAGACCCATTTTCAAGACACCACCTTGAAAGCAAACACCACATCTTCAACAGACACTGGACCTGCTAGGACCTTGATAGTGCAGTTCCAGCTTTCAGAACCATGGTATGGAATGCCGACTGCTCATAAATTCCTCGAGGCTATGGTACTCTGGTACAACAACACAGAACAACTGACACACTCCTCTTTCCTTCATGAGCTTTGTTTCTCAGTAACATTTGCAGAATAAAAGTTTCTCTCAAGAGATAGTGAGGAATTTGTGACACAGTGTGTTCTGTGTGGAAAATCTCATTTAATACTCACAACATACCCAGTACCTCTATTACGAAAACACACAGCCTGGACAGAATAAACATCCTGCCCAAGATTATAGAGCTTGGAAGTGGAGCTGGGGTTTTTAACCCAAATTCATTCAGTGTACAGGGCCAGTAACTGATGTGCATTCTGAAGATAAATCTCTGCCCCTGTTCTGAGTGATGACAGCAGTTTGTCAAAGGGGAAATAAATGTGAATGGAGTCCAAAGAGATGACTTGTTTTACATCATGGCTGTCCCCATTGAGACCCAAACTACATCTCTGTGTTCTGTTCTAGCAGAACACTAGCAGCAGGGCCCACCGAGGTCAGAGGGGCAGGTTGGACAATATTAGCACGCAGTGAAACATGCTGAACCTGGCAAAAAACACAAGAAAGGTGAAGTTACTCGCTGCAATGCCTACTAGCTATTGTTATTTGGAAGCAAGTATTTAACATCTTGAAAGCTGTTGGCCCTTTGTGAAATGGAAATCAACAGTAACACGTGTCTCCTCGAGTTTTGTCAGCATTCAGTGATCAGGTGACTCACCATCACCTTGTCTTGGTGGAGTTTGTTATTGACAATTATTAACTTGGGAACTTTCTTCTATTTAATGTAAGAAAATGCCCACTCCTGAGCAGAACATTTAGAACAGAACTTCATCAAGGTAACAGAACACCAAGGGAGGGTGTTAGACTGGGTTGGTGGGAATGCTTGCGAGAGGGAGGGGAGAGTTACACTGCCAGGCCAATATTTGCCACTCACGTAATCAATGCATTTACTTCTCACAGCCAAAACATGACCATTAAAAGGGTTTACTTGGAAGCTTCCCTCTTTCTATATTGATTCCTTTTCAGTGAAAATATTGATAAGTTTGTATGGATTGGGACCTTAAAGTTACTTAATTATTGATTGAAAACAGTTGCTCAGGCTGAGTAGGTGGGTTTTTACTTTGTTTAACAACCCAAAGAAACAAGCAGGGTTTCTGCGGGATAACGCCAGGGCTGAACGAAACCGATCAGCGCTAAGCCCCAGCTTTGCAAGCAGCAGCATCTACGTCCCCAGAAGCTTTCCCACGTGCTTGCTGTTTGTCAGCAGCTGGGAGGAAATCAGACAAAACAGTGCCCCCTACAGCGATCCGCGCCAGATCTGGGCCAGGCAGAAAAGTAGGCGGGGATTCACGCCCTTGGTGGGTTTGGGGAGTCATTTTCTCACCTTTCTCCATGAGGAAGACATTCAGAAAATGCTTCCTCACCCAAGGTAATGGCCTAAAGGGCGTGAAGTTCAATAGAACTTGTTCTCTGATCTCAAGGGGTTGAAAAAAACCAGGAGGATAAGATGGGTGAGTTTGAGAGCTGGGCATGGTGGCGCATGCCTGTAATCCCAGCACTAGGGAGGCTGAGGGAGGAGGATTATTGTGAGTTCGAGACCAGCCTGAGCTATAAAGTGAGCTTAAGGCCAGCCTGAACTGCATAGTGAGACCCTGTCTCAAAAAGGCCAAAAAAAAAAAAAAAAAAAAAAAAAAAAAAAAAAAAAAAAAAAAAAAAAAAAAAAAAAAAAAAAAAAAAAAAAAAAAAAAAAAAAGATGGGTGAGTTTGTAAGTTATTATAATGTAAGGTAGAAAGTGGTTAAAATAATGCACTATTGTGAATGTTCGAAGTAGGAAAATAACCCTCCAGAAGAGAAGCTTATTATTACCCCACCATGTAGGGAGTGGAGTTTAACTTCACTGTCTGTCTGAATATCAAATATCTTGGTGGTATTTTCCATCAAGGATTGATATGCTAAACTTTAAGTCTCCACAGAATATGAAGAATAAAAAAATTAAAAAACATTTAAAAAATAGGAATAAACAATTATATATTTTTATATAGAGATATGGAAATCTAAGCATATACAGCATTGTAGCAGGGCAGTCCTGTGACTTTTTTTCCCTTGTCTCTTGTTTTCATTTATTACCCCCTT
>PVKA01015482.1:0-49954 GCA_004027165.1 Ctenomys sociabilis | reverse complement strand
TGCTGTGGTTCTGGAAGAGGACCTCAACTTTGCTGTGGATTTTTTCAGTTTCTTGAGCTAGTCCATCCACCTGCTGGAGGAAGATGACAACCTGTGTGGCATTTCTGCCTGGAATGACCAGGAATGTGAACACACAGCTGAAGACCCAGCACTACTGTATCGTGTGGAGACCATGGCTGGGCTGGGCTATGTGCTTAGGTAATCCTTATACAAAGAGCTTGAGCCCAAGTGGACCACACCAGAAAAGCTCTGGGACTGGGAAATATGGACGCAGATGCCTGAACAGCACCACGGCCAAGTGTGCATCATCCCAGATGTCTCCCAATCCTACCACTTTGGTATTGTTGGTCTCAACATGAACGGCTACTTTCATGAGTCTTATTTCAAGAAGCACAAGTTCAATACAGTTCCAGGTGTCCAGCTTTGGAATGTGGACAGTCTGAAGAAAGGCGCATATGAAGTGGAAATTCACAGGTTACTCAGTGAGGCCAAAGTTCTGGACCACACCAAGTACCCTTGTGAAGACTCTTTCATGCAAGACACAGAGGGCCACGTCTATGTGGCATTCATATAAATGGAAACAGAAGATGATTTTGCCACCTGGACTCAGCTTGACAAGAGTGAAGAAGCCACTGTCCATCATCCCGATATACCTGCAGCCACCTCCAAAGGAGGAGGGAGCCCCAGGAGCTGCAGAACAGACACGGGATCTCCTCTAGAAGTCTGCAGGGCTGGGTACTGTGTACCCCCATGCAGGCTAGCCCTTCACCCAATCCTGTAGGATTTTGTAGATGCTGGTAGGGGCTGGGGGCAGGGCTGGTTTGTTTTTAACATGAGATGTAATTACTAACTCTTAAGGGGAAGATTCTACTGCTTCATCACCCTGCTTTCTGAGTTTAAGGTCTATTTATTTACTTCCATGTTGGAGAAGGGCAGGAGAATACCTAGGAATCTTTGGGATCCCTGGACAGCTCTGGGATCCCTGGGCAGGTGATCAAGCTCCTTTTGTGCACCCCCTCCTGCATCCTTGGCTCAGAATCTAATCTATTTATTGACTGCCCTGAGGGCCTTGGAAATAGGCCTAGCTGGAGGGCCTTGATCCCTTTCTGGGCTGGAATGCTGGCCTGAGGGTGGGCCTGGCTCTTACTCAGGAAACTGCTGTGCTCAATGCATGGACAGGCCCAGCTGGGACCCATATGCTGACACAGACTCACTCAAAAACCCCTACACACTGGGCCAGGCCTTCTTTCAGCCTCCTTGAAGTCCAGATTTCCAAAGCTGGATAAGGTGGTCATTGATTTAAAAAAGGAGAAAAAAAAGTATTTATTAAATCCTTTTCACAATTTCTACTTTTATCAGTTATTAGATCTTCAGGAAGAGTCTCCTCAAGACCTCATCGATGCTGCATTTGTCAATTAGAACTTCCACTGGTTTCATTTTTGTTTCGCTTCTTTTAACAGAATAATTTAGCTTTCGCAAGGAAACAAAATCTTTATAGCTACTGAAGGCTTCAAGTCTCAAACTGACTTTTATATTAAAAATTTAAATCTTTTTATAGTATACACTGATATGGCATTATTGCTATTTTTCTTGGTTATTTCGATTTTCTTATCGCTTAGTGCTTTCTTTTTTGTTATGATCTTAACTAGGGAGCAGGTACATGTGCACTATGATTTTCTGGAAATGGACACCGTTGTGTTTGTGTGTAGTTGTCCCCCTCATGCAGTCATTGGAGAATGGTTCTAGAGTTTGTGATTAATTCATTATGTAAGGCTGGGATTTATGGGTCTGAGTGCTGCTGGGATTAGGGGTGAGAGTGCTACACCCACCCTGGGACAGACAGCCTGAAGGCACTAGGAGGACAGGAGCGAGGCTTCCTCTGCCACTGCTCCCACACCTCCTCCCTTTTGCTCTTTGCTGCATCCATGAACTGCTGCCCTCTGCCATGCGCCACTCTGCCTTGGAGCCTGCCAAGTTTGAACTGAACCTCCACAAACTATGAGCTAAATAAACCTTTCTTTCCTTAACTATGGGTGTTGGTACTTTGTCCCAGCAATGAGAGAAAAGTAACCAAGACAGACTTGTTTTCCTTTCTTTCCTGATGATCATCAGTTTTCACCAGCCTGAGTGAACTCATTGCTCTGCTCAGAGAAGAGCCCTGATGATCCCAGAATTGTAATGGGCAGCTTCAAGCCCATTGCTTCCCAGGAAGACTTGGGATTCTTTTCCTTCCTAAATGTCCTATCTTTGTCGTAAGACTATTTCAAGTTCTTGTCCAGTAGCACAACTTCTTGAGGTCTTGTGCAATTTGCCTCCATCAGCATGGCATTTTGTTAGCCAGAAGAAATTGGGTCATTTGCAAACTTGGGAATTTCACTGTAAGCATTTCCTTTCCACACAGCTTATAAAGGCGCTAATAAGAACAGCTTCCAAAACAACTTCTGATACTAAATAAATTGATCACTGAAATGAAACATTTAAAGAGAAGAATTTAATCTTATATTTGTTATTTCAGTGCTTTTAATGGTTTTAATTTGAAATGCTGGAATATTACATTAATCATTCTAGAAGGTGAATTTTATAATCTCTGCAGTATGAATTTAGTATTTCACTTAAAGTTTCCCTTACTCAAAATCCAGGACCAGTGTAGATTCCTTGAGTGCTAATATACCCTAACAATAAGGACTACTTGTAAACAGGCTTTCACTTAATATCCACAAGCATAAGAAAATACACTAGAACATTCCAACAAAGTTTTACTTAATATGTAAGTGAAAATATGCATAGAATCTTGGGTCTATAGAATATGGCTTATAGTTCATGACTTTTACTAGAATCTAAATTATTCACTCCATCCTGATATGTTCTCTTCAGGTTGCACTATACAACCTAATCTTTCACACTTAGGTTCCTCCCAGGAGACTTCCTTCAAAGTCAGTGCAATATAAGGAAAATATAGCTGGATGAGGGGGGGGTAGAGGAGAGGAAGAGAGAGAGAAGGTGAAGGAGAGGAGGGAAGAAAGGGAGAGAAAGAGAGAGAGAGAGAGAGAGAGAGAGAGAGAGAGGATATTTAGATGAGAATTTGAAAGGCTTCATAGGAATGTAACTTTATGGAAAGCCAACCAATGTTGACCCATATTAGTTCAATGCATAAGAGCATTCACTGATGGGATGAATCATTGTTCTCTCCCAAATATTTGTCTGGGTCACCCCCGAAGCACTAAGATCCTCTCAGTTCACTCTGGATGGTAGCTGCAGCAGTAGTGGCAAACCCTGTGCAAGCATCAGGTACCCACATTCCTCTCAAGCTTTGGCTTTATCCCCCACCAGTCTTCACTCTGCTTGCCTGGCAGCAGTCCACAAGTTGAGGGGACTCAACTCTCCCAAAGATAACCCTCCACAAAGTAAGGCAGGGGGATCAAATGACACAGCCTCCTGGCCTCACAGCATCTTGCTCCTTGGGAGAGGTAGTTCTGAGAGCTCTACCTCTCTTCACAGGAGCCACCATGGGATTGAGTTTCCACATACATTAAAACCACCAATGTATAACTGATAGGCTTGCCACCCTTCCGTGCCTCATTTTCCTCTTTTTTAGACATGCCATCTTTCTCCTACATCATCAAATGAACCAACATAAATCAAAGTCTTTGTCTCAGGCTCCACTTTAAAGAAACTCAAATTAGCACAATGTCTATAAATTAGAATTAACAGTACACTTGTCATGGAACTGTCCATTTTATTACACCAGAAATGTGATAATTTTTCCCAGATCATTTTCTTTATTAGTGCATGTATGTAGTGCATAATATTCGCATTGCTCATGGTGAGCTGGTGCGTGTACATAACACATCTTGATTCCTTTTTTCATTCCTTTTACATTCCCTTCATCTCTTGATTTGCTTCCCCTTGAAGAAAGATCCACCTCCCTATTTCCTGTTATAATAGCATTTAATGATGATGACCACAGAGGGTAGGAATGCTGGTGACAAAGAAAAGAAAAGAACATTTGCTCATGGAGAATGATTTGGTAAGAAAATGAAATCATAGAAGAATGGCAAAAAGTACATCACAGTTCTACTGAAGTTGGGGAAATACATGCCCGATGTGGTAAAAAATGCAAATCTAACTGTAGATATGAAATCTGTGGAAGAGGAACTACATTCATGAGAAGTTACATAACATTACAATAATCATCATTCGTAAGTACTACTAAATTCAGAAAGGAAAAGTCTGTCCATGAGTTGCAAATTATGGTTTAAAGGTAGAACAATATTGGGATGAGAATAATGAATTAACTTTTTCCACCAGGACTAAAAATGAGTGAAAAAAGAATTATTAAGAATTCAGAAATGGAAACATCACCTTTATTGATTCAACTGACATACAGGCCCAGGTTTTTTTCCCTACTTCCTCTTATGGTCATTGGAAGAAGTGGCCACCATACACATCTCTAAGGGGAGAATCTGTCCTGGCAGCTTTCAGCACAAGTCAGTGAGCTCATGGCTGTGTCCCAAGGGAAATGGAGTGGAAAGAACTTCATACTCCTTCCAAATTCAGCATCAGTGCCACTTTCCTCTCTAGGGAGGAGTGTGCACATAAATGTCATACCAGTAAAGACCCTCAACATGGATTCTCAGGAGTGGGGAAAAGCAGGCTAGGCTTGCTTTTTAATCTCACCAGGCTGGGCAGACGTTGCTGAGGATCTGTCGTTACCAAAGTATTGCACTGTCTTCTACAACCCTGGTTTCTGTGAGGAAAACAAGTACTTGTCTGTTAAGGTGAATTTAGATATGGTAAGTGGTGGTCACAAAGTGAAGAATGTTGTTATTTACCTTGGAAGTACTCAAGAATGTGTTGCTGTATACGGGCCGGTGAGATAGCTCAGTAGTCTAAAGTGCCTTCTTAGGAAAGCGTGCAGGGACTGCAGTTCAATTCCTGGCACTACATGCCATACCAGCCTTGCCCCCAGGGTGGGCTGAATTGGCCACAAAGAAAAAAGTGTTTCTCTGAATTCTTTTACTTGCTTCAGAGTTCTAGTATAAAGGGAATCCTAGCAGTGTAATGATCCCCAAGAGCTCAACCATCAAACAAAGTGATAGAACCCTGAAGTGAAAGCTTTAGTTTCCTGTTCCTTGGGAGGGAAAAGTCTGACTACATCTATCTGACTTTGCAAAATATCCCCAGGAGGGCTGAGTTCCAGTCACCTTAGAATGACACACAGTCTTTGATTTGCTCTGTAGTTTATTTACATAGCTTCAGGAATTACTATAAAATGTCACTTCGTGGGGCCAGAGGAGGGAGGTATATAGTCATGGTACAGCAGCTTCCTTGCAAGTGACAGGTCCTGCGTTTGATTTCCGGTGCCAAAAATAAATAGATAATTTTCATTTAGTTCCCTTGCAAGTGTAAGGGCCTGAGTTCAATCCCTGGATCCACCAAATAAAAAAAGAAAAACTTTCATTCGGTGTCCTTCTGTCACTCTGTCTCTCTGTGTCGCTGTTTGCCTGTCTCTAACACGTGCATACACACACACACACACAGTATTGTGTTGTGACAGACGTGTTTATTACCCTGGTTGTGGTGACCTACGTAATGCATAGAAGCTGTACCTGTGCATCAATCACATGACACTGTACACAGTAGTTATATTCAATCTTTACTTTTCAACTTTATTTAAATAAAGCTAAAAATTTTAAAAGATAATTCAGAAATTATTTTGGATTCTGAAATACTCCTAGGAAATGTAAGCATAACACAAAAAGTCATTAGAAGTCACTCACAAAAGGCGTAGGTAGTTCACAGGCCTTTAAAATATTAGAAGTGCCTTAGAGTTAATAGCCAAAGTCAAAAGATTTTTCAATGTCCATAGATCTTTAGTTTTTTAAGAGTACTATCCCTTGTGTCCACTTTGCTTACCTAATGAAAACATTAAATATGTAATAGTCCTTCAAGCATTAAAAATTAACATTCTTGTAACTATCTGCACTGTACTTACATAATTAATAAATGAACATTTCTGCAAATATTTCAACATTGGCTACAAACTTATTTATTTGAGTTATCCTAAAATTTAGTCTAAATCTCAAATATACTATATTATAATCTCTTAATGCTCTAATGCTTTACATTTCTTAAGAAATACGCAACATATGTGAATAAAATAATAGTATGAATTTAATTTTGTACTTACACTAAAATCAGTTATATTTTTCTGTAATTTAAAATCCACATACTAGGGCCAACCAACTAGCTCGGTGGATTAAAGCATCTGCAATCAGGTGCAGGGCCCAGGGTTCAATCCCCGGACCTGCTATGCCAGCCCCACCCCTCGGGCATGCTGAGAGGGCAACTGAGATGGGGCATGGTGGTGCATCCCTGTAATCCCAGCTCTTGGGAAGCTGTAAACACGAGAAATCATTCCGATTCTGATCTAGTAGTGAGATGCTGAACACCCTGTAGATCCTTCCCTAAGAAATAGAAAAAAATCCACATACTTACATTATGTTCTTTATTAACTAGCTTCTTAATGTGTTGCATGGTCTTACTGTTACATATGATTTACATTGAATCCAGGGTACATATCTTCCCACCAATAACCTTGAAAGATGAAAAGAGCTTTGTCACAGGATAGCTAAGGTGATTGTACTACTAATGTCGATCAGCTGTTTGAAAGTAGCAATTAAATCACAATGTCTGATTTACTATTTGTTTATTCTCTTTAAAATAAAAAAAGAGCTTTGTCTATAGTTTAGGCAGCAAATTCTGGATAATCTGCACAGATCCTGATTGGACATACAGCAAAAACACCTAAACCAGATGCTTGTGTAATTATCGTTATTGGTGGGCTGTTAATATTGCTATAGAACAAATTATTCTGAAACTTAGCAATTTAAGAAAAATTATTAGCTGTAGATATAGAATTGAGGCACCAAATCCAGGTCCTGTAGCTCAAGGTTTCTTTCACATCTACTATCATGAAGGTGCTACTGTCACTTAAGGATCTGTAGCACCTGAGTGAGCTCCAAGCTCATCCATTGGCTGTAGATGTAATTTAGAAGGATGGAAGGTCCCAAATATTCACCCCAGCTCCCTGCTTTGTGGGCTTCTCCAAGAAGAGAGAACAAGCCAATAAAGTCTGAGAGACTGAAGAAATGGAAGCTTTATCTTTTCTTAAACTTGATCTAAGAAATGATATCATGTTGCTGTTGTAATATTTATTCACTGTATGTTAGTAATCAGTTCAGGGCCTTACTCAAGAGAAGGGAATACACAAGGATATGGTGTGTAGGTGGCAGAAATTATCTTAGAAGGCTGCCTACAACTGGAATTGCCTTGGTTCTTTGAATCTCATATCAATTAGTAGAGCCACATAGAAGTCTCATTTCCCAGGAGATAAACAAAGAACTATATGAAGATACACTCCTTTGTGAGACAGTTGGCTGACCTGTTATTCCAGTTTGCCTCATTACAGTCACTTCCTACTTGGTTACTGTGCATGACTAGTAATGCTGATTAGGGGAAATTACCAGTACCGATCAGTGCTTTCTGTGTATTTCTATTTTTCTCAGATCCACTTGTTTTACTTACTTTTCTCTGCATTACTCATTGGTATTTACCTAAAGGAAAATAAAATTCCAATTTTTAAATGTCATATGCTCAAGGGAAGGGGATTTTTCTTCTGTAACTTCTTCAAACTTATTCAGTTATATTTTCTGCTTTCAATTTGTCACACATAAAATATTATTTTGATGTGTCATTATATGCTTGTAACTTACAAATTCAATTTATGACAATCAACAATAATCATCATTGTATTTTAATGTTCAAATTTTTGTAACTCGAACAGTAGGTACTTACATGGAATATGTCCTTTATCTTTACAGACTTTTCTAATATTTTTTAAAATATTGTTCTTCTCTATCAAAAACTACATACTTCAGACCTGTTACTTCAAATCTTAACTTTTTCCTGCTTTAACATACTAGAAGTGACCCACTAAGCAGTCAGGATTCACTTCAGGGAAGATAATATCAGGAAAAGAGCTGCTGATGTTAGGAGTACACACACACACACACACACACACACACACACACACACATTCACTCACACACATGCCCACACAAGAGTGCTTCTGAATTTTAGAAAAAGATATGTAATATTACAGTATCAGATTTCAAATTGATTTTTCTAACAACATGTTTAATACATTGTTTTATCCTAGTTTTCTTTTTTAAAATGAGATGCTGTTAACCACTAACAATTTCTCTTCATGTATTCAGATGAGTAACCCTCACCATTCCTAGTGAGGAAATTAAAGATGTCCTGATTTAGTCCAAGCAGCACATGTCAGCACAATTCCAAAATTCACTTCAAGTTAATAAATACTGCTGATTCACTTTTTGCGCACTTTATCTATTTTTTTAATGATATTGTTTGCTTTATTTACATAATGGGACTGAAAATCAAGCCAAAGTGACCTAACATGGACTTGTAGAATTTGCTTTCGCTGTTTCCGTTTGCCGAATGTAATTCCACTTGTGTTTATTCAGTGGGGATTTCATGTGTCTGATGTGTTCTTTTTTTCTAGGCCCACTTTATTAGATAAAAAAATCAATTCATAAATAACAGCTTCAATTTGCATATAAATAATGTTATAAAGTCTATTAAGATTATTTTTGTCTCTTTCAAAATCATTAAATGCCCATCTTTTAAAAATCTTTTATTAATTTTAATGAGAAAAAAGATAAAATAGCAATGAAATAGTTTCAAAACAGATTAGTATGACATTTACAATAATTAATAAATTGCATATTGTTGTCTTCATAGTAGTTGTTCAGAGGACAAGATGTAGATATGATGTCTTAATATTAGTACAAACCTTTCTTCTCATTGAACTAAGAGAAAGTAGCTACATATCTACCTATCAGCAGAAAAGTATAACCACAAAGAATAAAGTTAATGCTGTATTAATAATGCTGAGCTATAAAAGGTTCAAGTCAACAGCTTCTGACAATTGCTAGTTCTGTTGATAACCTACTGCTGTTATGGACTATTAGGCTCTATTGGGATATTTTGCTGAATTAACTACCTACAATCTTTAGACTGTCTTCAAGTTATGTAAAGGTCATTTAAAAACTTCTCCAAATACAGCTTTGCTAACTTCGGTGGAACTCCTATCTCTGACAAAACAAAACTAAAATATAAATGAAGGACCATTATGTAGTAGAAAAAATATATGTATATGTATATACCTTGTTTATTTCTTATACTTTTGTCCGTTCCAGAGATTTAGCAACTTCTTGGGGGCTCTTCTATGCAACAGCTTTGAACTCTAAATACTTACCTGTTTTCAGTTACTTATAAGTGAAGAAAGGACTGTAAGGAACTTCTCTGAACCCACAAACCACTGTTGATATTGGGAAACATCCACAATCTGCAAACTTCATAAAAACAGAAATACCCTACTCTCTATAGTTTCTACTGTACCAGATATCTACCATTGCTCTACTCATTCTAAACTTCAAATAGTGAACATAATTATATAAACTTAACTAGGTCAATTTGAATGGCTTGGAAGCCACCAAAAGATTGGTGCAACACACTTCTGCATGTAGTGAGGTAGGTCATACAAATAGGATGTCAGTAATGCAACTCTTGACCTGTTCCTCTGTTGTACTGTTTCCCTGCTATACTTCCTGGCCACCATAAGCTTTGCTCTGCTCCACCCTTTTCTCTGATGTTTCTGCTTTGGAGCCTACCAATTACAGGGACTTCTGAACACATGAGCCAAGTGTATTCCTCTCTCTTTAAGTTGTGGGTGTTTGGTGTTGTGTTCCATGATGAGAAACCTGACTAATACACACCAATACATATGTATGAATGTATATGGCTTAGGTGGTATTTATTAATGTGCTTCAAACCTTTTTGTTTGAGCCAATATCAATTTCCTCCCTCACCTTCCTTGGTGCTTCTCATTATATCAGGTTGAAAAACTAAATTCTCATCTGGAAGATTAAAAGTGCAATTAGGGCATGTGGCCTTGTTCTGCACAATGATAGGACTTACCAAACCTACTTGCATGAATACTTTGTTAAGATATTCTTCTGGTGCAAAGTACAGTAAAACAGCCATGGAAAGGAAGAATTACTTGTAGCACTTCAGCATGACAATACTTACCTTGATGAAGTGAGTTGGACTCTGCAGGGAAGAGAATGCATGTTCTACCTAACTTCTGTAGGATTTGAAAGATAAGGAGAGATTGGCACTGATAAGACCTAGGAAATATTGTGTCATTAATAATACAGGAAGGAAAGAATGTAGATAAACCAGGCCACCACCAAGTTGAACACTAGCTGGTAACCAGTCTTGTATTAGTCTGTTATGACAGTAGTTAAAGATCTCATCTTCCACAGCCGAAGGACGGTCAGGTATTAGACTCAGAATGTGGGTAATATAAAGAACATAATAGTTAAAACTAAGACTGAATTTACAACCGCTTGACAATTCCCTGTGCCAAAGTCATGGTCCTGATATGAGGAAGGTAGGCCTAAAATCTAGAATAGGAAAAACAAAGTATATGTATTTTAAAATCTGGAATCACAAAAACTCCTAAAACTCCCTACCACAGCAGAAGCAATTTCCTCTTTCTTGGCAGAGTATCATAGCTTCACTCTCCCTGAGAACTCTGAAGGGGTCTTGCCTGGGAGAGATTCCTCAGAAGATGATATCCAACATCCTCAATATTTGACTATCTTTTTTCAGGACTTCTACATAGGTGGTTCTCAAAATTTATCATATATTTCTACCACAAGGAAAGCTTCTTCAATAATAGATTACATAGGCCTCTCCTCTAATTTTTCTGAATAATTGTGTCTACAATAAGTTGTAAAAATTTCTAGGTGGGACTGCTAGAACAGAGACCATATTTTTATGAACAGTGTTTTAGAAAAAAGATCAACAATAACTTTCAATCCAGCTCAGACTAAGGCAGACTCTTATTCCCTGTGGAAGAAGAGTTATTTACCAAAAAAGAAGCAGAACTTTCAAATTTGTACCAGGATCATAATCACAAATGGATCTAAGGGTATAAAGTAGAGGAGGGGCAGATGTAAATTTTCTGATCTGTGGTCACTCTGACATGACTTTTGACACTCAGAGTAAAAATGTTGGAGCCAATAACTCATCCTCAGAATGGTCCCTGGAAGATGGGAGTGATAGTGGCCTTTTGTAAATGAGATCCACTTGATAGAATTGCCTTAATATAGTACTTGAGTTGAGGTTAAGGCCTCATGTTAAAATAGATGCATTTCTTTTTTACATTCCTAGAAATAAAGAAAAAGATGAATATAACCATAGTGGTTGATACATCACGCCAACTTACAAAGTTAAAAGCTTAACTAAATCAGCTCAGCAATTCCACACCTTTAGGTGGAATTGCATAGGGTGTGGGGGCCCCACCCTAGAGTGAGTCATCACTTGAAAGATATAACTTTTTTTTCTGTAATTAGTACAGGATCTCTGGGGTCTACAGGATCTCACTACAGAGGTCGGACTCATAGTGATTCTCTGTGTTCAGCCTCCCAATGGTAGGATTACAGGCACGTGCCACCATGCCCAATCTCAATCGCCTTTTCAGCACACCCCTGGAACTGGGCCTGCATGGCACACCAGGAATTGAACCCCTGCAGCCTAGCTCTGCTTAAGCAGGCACTTTAGTCCACTGAACTATCAGGCTGGACAATTAAAAAAAAAAAATTAAAAAGATGGTTTCCGTTTCCTGAGAGAGCTCTGGTCTTCCCAGGTAGCTTAGACCTTGTCTCCTGACTTCTAACACAGACTTTCCAGCCTCTGCCTTGGATCCTTCAGCCTTCTCACAGACTTTCTTCAGTCTTTCTCCACAGACCTAACAAAGTCCTGATACAGCCTTCTGTCACAAACCCATCAGCCTTCCAACACAAACTTGCACAAAACACTGCACTGAGGGACTGAATCCTTCAGTCTCCAGTGTGTAGACAGCCTCTGCAAGCTTCCTCATCCAACTCTGGTTGATGGTCAACCTAAGCCAATCTTATAATTTCTTCTATATTTGTACATCTTGTATTACATCTTTTCCTTGTGTTGTATCCTTGTGCTCCTTGTGTTCTAGTAAAATCCTGACTGATATAATAACAATGAAACCAAGTTTCAAAACAAGTTAATTGGACAGTTATAATAGTTGATACCTTGCATGTTGTTGCAACAGTTATTCAGAGTAGAAGACAGTAGCATGATATCTTGTTTATGCAATATTAGCATAAAACTTCCTTTTTAATGAACTAAGAGGGGCTGGGGAGATAGCTTAGAGGTCTAAACACCTGCCTGGCAAGCAAAAGGACCCAGGTACAATCCCTAGTATCACATGCCAAGCCAACCGCACTGTGCCAACCACCAAAACCAGATGTGGTGGTGCATGTATCTAATCTCAGCACTGGGAAGCACTGAGACGGGAGGATCACCACTAGCCCAGTCTGAGTAGTGAGACCCTGTACCAATAAAATAAATGATGAAAATGCTTTAAAAACAAACAACAAAAAATTCAATAAACGAAGGCAAGCTAACTATATAAGTATCTATCTTTTGTATACATATTTTTTCCTCTCTTCCTTTCCCCTCCTTTCTCTTTTCTCTTGAATGTTTTCCCAATTCGTAAATCTTTTGTACATTTTGGGTCTTTTTATTTGTTTATATTTTCACACTAGTTAGACCGTGTATGGATCTGAATTATTTCACTTATGAGAATAGCCTTGAGTTGCGTCTATTTATTTATAAAAGACTTTATGTTTTCCTTCTTTATGGCTGTGTGGTACTCCATTATATTAAAACCACCTTTGTAAAATTTATTTATTTATTTATTTATAGTTAATTAATTTTATTGAGGAACAAATAGCAATCAGATAGCTTCAAAACTGATCAATAGGACAGTTTCAATAATTAACACGTTGCATATTATTGTCGTATTAGTGGTTATTCATAGTACAAGGTGCAGACACAACATCCTGTCCAGACACTATTAGCACATTCTTCTCATTGAATTAAGAGAAAGAAGCTGTACATCTATCCCAACCTTTCTGTATATACAGATACAAAATAGTCCTTTGTTTGTGTTCCCTTCTTTTATGTTGTTCTGCTAGAGATGGGAATTCCATTGCCATTTAAATATTGTAGATGCATGAATTCAGCAAAATAATCCAATATAGTCTAGCACTCCATAAGAGCAGTGACTTCACTTCAGCCTGTCACAGTCCAGCATTTATATGGTTTTACTTTTTATACCTCATTTTTATACTTTTCTGCTGGATGGTCAATACCAAGATAAAGCAAGACCTATACAACAAGAAATGAAACTGTCACATTTTATAAGGTCAGTCAAGTCCCCTCAGGATTTATCCTGAAACCCTGTACCACAGTTTTCAGATCCTTTGTCAGTGTCAGCCATGTGGATGAGTCATGGCCATTGCTTGACCAGTTTGTTCTCTGTGAACAAACAGAGAGAGAATGTTTTCTTTCCCTGTGACTCTCCTTGGGCACACTCTACATCATTGGTCACATTGCTCTGTGGCCCCGTAATCTCCTTGATCAGAAACTTCGGGGCACAACTGAGTTACATGATGCCATGGCACAGGTTTTCCTATGTCCTGAGTCTTCATTGACCATGAAAGGCTAGGGCCAAAATGTTGACTGACCTTATAGCCATTTCCATTTCTCCAATTTCTGATGTGCAAACTTAGATTGTTAACTCTCCTGAAGAGAAGCTTACTATTACCCTACAAGATATGCAGCTGTGCTCAACCTCATTATTGGTCTAAACATCCAACATCTTAGGCAACAAGGAACAGCTACTTTCCACCAAGCACTGATATGGCAAATTTAAGTCACTACAGAATATGAAGAAAAAATTAAAAAAAAAATAAACTATTTTTGAAACTATAAATAAACAATTACATATTTTTACACAGAAATATAGAAATCACACCTTATAGGGCATTGTAGTGGGACAGTCCTACAATAATTTTATTCCTTGTCTATTTTTTTCATCCATTACACTTTAAAATTTTTTTTTTTTTTTTACTTGAGAGACAGTATAGCAATAACTGGCATGGCATGACAAGCAGTATGCATTTAGAAGACCAGAATGACAGGCATTCCAAGCATGGCCCTTCTATTATACATTGCTTTCTTCAGTGCAATTGCTTAGTTCACAGACTTAGTCATTGTACCTCAATATTTGTACTTCTCTGAGTTCCTTTGCTAGGGACACCATATGATGTTTACACATGTGGGTCGGGTTTATTAAATTTATGAGTATATGTTCAAGTGGCATCCACTTAAATATAAATGCTTCAAGTTTATCACTCTTTATAGGTGAATAATACTCCATTATATAAAAATACCAGCTATTTTTTAAATAAACTGAGGGAGAGCTCCAGGCCCGCCACACCGGAAGAACCTCTCCCAGCAATCCCCTGTCCCAGTGATCCTGGGGCACCAGAGCAGCGCAGCTCAGCCAGTGAGTGAGAGATCCAGGCCTGCCACACCAGAGGGACATCTCCCGGGGCCCCAGACGCAGCACAGCTCGGCCAGAAACCAACTGAGGGGCACCACAGGAGCAATACAACAGCTAGATCCAGGGCAGGCATAACTAGATAATGCCATACTCAATAGACTGGCACCCTTAACGTATAATGATACGTTAAGGATATAGCTGCACCAAAGCTCTACACCAAAGGCCAGAGGTCAGTGTTAGAAAAAATGACGAAGCCAAGGAGAAAAATGCAATCTCAGGCCTTGAGTCCACCAGTAAGAGCAGACAACATTAGCTCAACTGAAATGAATGAATTAACGGATACAGAAGCAAAGGAACAACACCAGAAGTACAGAGGAATTCAGATGAGAATTAATTCCTCAAATAAAAAAGAAATATTTGAATACATAGAATCTGAATTAAAGAACCAAATGCAGAAACATCAATGCTCACCCAGAACAAGTGCAGAGAGCACCATTCCAGCTGAAACGTATGAATTAACAGCATCTAAAGCAAAGAAACAACAGCAGAAAGATCATGAGGAACTCAAAGGAGAAATGTTCTCTGAAATCAAAACAGAATTCCCTAAAAAAAAGAATTCTTTGAAATCATAGCATCAGAAACACAGAAACAAGTCCAGAAATGTACAGAGGAAACCCAACTTGGAAGAAACACTGCAGAAAAAGAATGAATAATTACCTCTAAAGAAGACATGGATAAAAAAAAATTGAGATCAGAAATATGATGGGTTCCTTGAATGAACAATACAGAAAAGAAATAGAACACATGAAACACAAAGAGATATAGAAGAACTAAAAATATCAACCACGAGTCTACAAAACCATTTGAGTGAAAGCAAACACATAGTTTCAAATCTTGAAGACACTTGAGTAGCTAGTGAAAAGGAGAGAGAGGATCTCCTAAAAACAACAAGAAAAAAATAATCCATCACCTGTAAGATGATGCCAGGATGAAAAATGTGAGATTAATTGGTATCAATGAGAATGAAGGAGTCAATACAAATGACATACAAAGAATTTGGGGAGAAGTAATAGCAGAAAACTCCCCAAATATGAAGAAACAATCCAACATTCAGATAACTGAAGCATACAGAACACAAAATAACTTCAACCCAAGTAAAAGCACACCGAGACTTATAATAGTCAAGAACCCTGAAATTCAACACAAAAATAATATACTGAAAGCTTCTAGAGAGAAGAAGCAGATCACATTCAAAGGAAAACCCATCAGAATTACAGCTGACTTCTCCACACAAACCACAAAGGCAAGGAGAGCATGGAGCAGAGTTCTTCAAGGCCTACATGAACACAAATTCCAGCCCAGATTATTATACTCTGTAAAACTCTCTTTCAAGTTTGATGGAGAAGTGAAATACTTCCACAACAAAGAACAACTAAATTTCATGATGACAAAGCCATCCCTGCACAGGCTGCTGAAAGATGTTCTAGAGATCTCTTTCCTCTGTGGCTCCATAATCTCCTTGTTCAGAAAATTTGGAGCTCAAGTGAGTTTCATGATGTTGCAGTACAGGTTCTCCTATGTTCTGAATCTTTTCTGACCTTCAAAGGCCAGGGCCAAAATGTTGGCTGGCCTTGTGGCTCTTCTATTTCTCCAACTTTGATCTGTGAATTTAGGTTGTTAACCATCCAGAAGAAAAGCTGATTAGTATCCTGCAGCATATGCCATTCACTTTGCCTTATCGGATTCAATTGATGTTAGTTGTTGTACGTTTCCATTTGTATATCTGCTTTTCGCTTCTTATACTAGGGAGACTATAGAAGTTCTTTACTGTGCCTTGGGAGAATCACATAGAAAGAAAACTTTCTCCCAGGCTCTCACAGAGAGCAAACTGGTCAAGCATTGGCTGTGACTCATCCACATGGATGACACAGACAAAGGGTCTACAAAATAAGGTACAGGACTACAAGATAAACCCTGAGGGGACTTCACTGACTTCATAAGAAACATAAAGTACATGTGTTGGTATATAAGTCTTGCTCTATCTAGCTCTTAACCATCCAGCAGAAAAGTATAAAAATGAAGCATACATCGTGGGGCATAATAGTAATTTGAGCTGTAAATAGCTATGGTCGACAACTTCTTTGAATAACTCACCATTGTTGTGGAATGCTGGACTGTGTTGGATTGTGTTGTTGAGTTCAAGCACCTAAGTTAGTTGAATGACAATGGAGTGCCCATCTTTGACAGGTGCAGACAAAAGGGTATAGAAAGGAAGAATCATGATGTGTGTGTATAGACAGTACAGTTGGGATAGATAACGCTGTGCTTCTACATAATTCTATGAGAGGCAAGATTTTCACTAATGGTGGTTAGACAGGATATTATGTCAGCTTCTAGTACTATGGACAACCACTAGGAAATTATCAAGGTAGAAAGCATTAATTATTGAATCTTTGATGTAATTCAAGTATAAAAAATAAGATGCGCAAAGAGCTACACTCTCTTTATTTACTGATAAGAGACATACGGTATAATAATGTTTGTAAGTATGATATCATGTATGCACCTTCTATGATACCAAAACATTATGAAAACAGTTTTCAATGTATTAATTTATCAAATCCATCTTGTCAAGGTATCTTAAAACTATCTCATTGATATTTGTGCTTCAATAAAACAAAAATTTAAAAAATGTTATTATCTCTAGCTATCAACACAGTAGTGTGTCTTGGAAGATATTTAACAGATGTTTGTGAATGAATAAAAAAAAATGTTAAAGAAAAAAAAAAGATATTCTAGAGAGAGACCACGATGACCAGAACTCCATGAAAGAGAATGAAAGGAACTCACTAAACAGGACAGACAACACAGGATACAAACGATTAAACAACAGCAGGTAAATATTATGACAAACATAAGTCAACACATTTCAATTATAACCATCATTGTAAATGGACTCAGTTCAGCAATTAAGAGAAATAGACTGCACAGTGGATTAGAAAACAAACTCCAACAATATGCTGTATACAAGAAACACACTTAACTCAAAAGGATATTCATAGGCTCAAAGTCAAAGGATGGAAAACTACATGCCCCAGCACCTCAGAAAAAAGTAGGAGTAGCAATTCTGTTCTCAGACAGTCCCAACTTCAAACCAAAAATGATCAAATGACACAAAGAAGGCCACTATACATTGGTGAGGGAAAAATTCAAGAGGAAGAGGTAACACTCATAAATATCTATGCACCAAACACAAGAGCACCGAATTATGTAACACAAATCTTAATGGACATGAAAAACCTAATATCTAAGACCACAATCTTAACAGGAGACCTTAACAACCCCTTATCTTAAAAAGATGGATCAACTAGACAAAAAAATTAGCAAGGAAGTAGCAGAACTGAACCAGAGCTTGGAACAAATGCACCTGGTGGGCATATACAGAGTGTTCCACCCAACCAAAGCTGAATGAACATTTTTTTCAGCTACACACAGGTCATTTTCCAAAATAGACTACATACTAGTCCAGAGGTCATGCGTAAGTACATGAAAAGAAATAGAAATTATCCCAAGCATATTATCTGACCACAGCGCAATGAAACTAGAAATAAATGACAAAAGAAACCAGAAAAACCAGCAAAATTCGTGGAAACTAAACAACACCCTACTCTGGAATCAATGGGTCACAGAAGAAATTCAACAATATCTACAATTCAATGAAAATTCAAGCACAACATAGCGGAATTTATGGAATGAAATGAAAGCATTTCTTAAAGGGAAAACCATAGCTATGAACTCATACATTAGGAAAACAGAAGGGGAAAAAATAAACACCCTAATGCACCTCAGACATCTAGAAAAAGAAGAGCAAATGAAATGCAGAGGGCAAAGATGGAAAGAAATCATAAAGATTAGAGCAGAAATTAATTCAATTGAGATGAAGAAAACACTTCAAGGAATCCAGAAATCAAAAAGTTCGTTCTTTGAAAGACTAAATAAAGTTGATAAGCCACTAGCCAACATAATCAAAAAGAGGAAAGAAAAAATTCAAGTACATTCAATAAGGAATGAAAAGGGTAAAATCACCACAGACCCAGTGGAAATTCAGAAGATTATCAATAGTTACCTTGAGAATCTTTACTCTCACAGGATAGAAGACACAGAAGAAATGGACAGATTCCTTTAAAGGTACAAAATACCATAACTGAACCAAGAAGACATAACAACTCTCCATAAACCAATAACAGCAAACGAAATACAAAACATAATAAACAGCCTACCAACAAAGAAAAGTCCAGTTCCTGATGGATTCACAGATGAATACCACAAGACATTTATAGAAGATATAATCCCTACACTTCTTAAACTCTTCAATTAAATTGAAAATGAAGCAGTCCTCCCAAAATTATTTCTGGAAACAAGTATTATACTGATTCAAAAACCAGGGAAACACACAACCAAAAAGGAGAATTACAGGCCAATCTCCCTCATGAACATAGATGCAAAATACTCAATAAGATCCTGGTAAATAGGATACAGCAAATCATCAAGAAGATCATACCCCATGACCAGGTAGGATTCATCCCAGGGATGCAAGGATGGTTCAATATTTGAAAAATTATAAATGTAATACACTATATTAATAGACTGAATTTTAAAAACCACAGGATAATCTCAATTGATGCAGAGAAAGCTTTTGACAAAGTCCAACACCCATTCATGTTTAAAGTCCTATAGAAAATTGGAATAGATGTACTCTACCTTAACTTGATGAAAGCCATCTATGACAACCCAAAAGCTCATATAATCCTAAGTGGGGAAAAACTGAAATCTTTTACTCTTAAATCAGGTACAAGACAAGGATGTCCTCTATCACTCCTATTCAATATAATCTTGGAATCCTTAGCAACAGCCATTAGAAAAGAGGGAGAAATAAAAGGAATAAGAATAGGTAAAGAAGAAGTTAAATTATCACTATTTGCAGATGACATGACAGTTTACTTGGAAGACCCCAAAAATTCCACCAAGAAACTACTAGAACTGATATGGAAATTCAGTAGCATAGCAGGATACAAAGTCAATACTCAAAAGTCAATAGTATTCCCCTATACGGATGATAAGCACACTGAAAGGGAAACAATAGAAACAATATCTTTTATTATAGCACCGTAGAAAATGAAATACCTTGGAATTCACTTAACCAAGGAAGTCAAAGATCTTTTCACAGAAAATTACAATGCCCTAAGAAAATAAATTATAGACGATTTCAGAAAATGGAAAGACATTCCATGCTCTTTGATATGAAGAACCAACATCGTGAAGATGGCCATACTCCCAAAATTGCTGTACAGATTTAATGTAATTCATATCAAACTGCCACCAACATACCTAAATCGTTTCTTAAATTTATTTGGAACCACAAACTACCTAGAATAGCAAAGGCAATCTTGGCCAATCAAGACAAGGCAGGAGGCATCACAATACCTGACTTGAAATTATACTACAAAGCCACTGTGATAAAAACAACATGGTATTGGCAATGGAACAGACCTGAGGATCAGTGGAATAGATTAGAAGATGCAGAGGAATCTACGATCACAATCAGCAATCTGATCTTCAACAAAGGGGCCAAGCAAGCTCACTGGGAGAAAGATAGCCTCTTTAACAAATGGTGCTGGAAAACATGGCTTTCTACATGCCGAAAACTAAAACTTGACCCAGCTCTATCACCATGCACTAAGCTAAAGTCAAAATAGATTAAAGTTCTAAACATTAAAACAGAAACACTCAATCTCCTGGAAGAGAAAGTAGGAGGAACTCTTGAAGACATAGGAGTAGGTAAAGAGTTCATGAAAAAACATATATTTGCACGGGAAATACTTCAAAGAATCAACAGTTGGGATCAACTCTTCTTGAGGAGTTTCTGCATGTCAAAAGAAATTGTCAACAGAGTGAAAAGACAACCCACAAATTTTGAAAAAATCCTAACTAATAAGCAATCAGACAGAGGTCCACAGTCTAGAATATATAAAGAACTAAGATATAACAGGGCCCTCAAATTTAAAGACCCAATTCATAAATGGGCATCTCAGATGAATACACACTTCTCAGGGGACAAAATTAAAGAAGCGAATAAATATATGAAAAAATGCTCCACATCGCTCACCATTCATGAAATGCAAATAAAAACAACACTGAGATACCATCTCACTCCAGAAAGAATGGCTAACATAAGGAAATCAACCAACAACAAATGTTGGAGAGGTTGTGGGCAAAAGGGAAATTTTCTCCACTGCTGGTGGGAATGTAGACTGGTACAACCATTGTGGAGGTCAGTGTGGAGACTCCTCAAAAGAGTAGAACTAGAAATCCCATTCAAGCTGGTATCCCCCTACTGGGAATTTTCCCAAAGAAACTGAAAACATTGTATCATAGTGATATATGTGTACCTATGTTTATAGCAGCACAATGTGTGATAGCAAAATCTTGGAAACAACCAAGATGTCCATCACAAGAGGAATGGTTGAAAAAGATGTGGTATTTGTATATCATGGAGTATTATTCAGCTATAAAGAATGATAAAGTTGAAACATTTATATTTAAGTGGTTGCCACTTGAACATATATTCATAAGTGAAATAATCCAGACACACATGTGCAAATATGGTATAGTCTCCCTAGTATAAGAGGTGAAAAGTAGAAATGCAAATAGAAATGTACAACAATTAAAAACTGTTGAGTCATATAGTTAGGGCAAACTGAATGTCATATGCTGTATGGTACTAATTAGCCTTTCTTCTGGATGGTTAACAACCTAAGTTCACAGATCAAAATTGCAGAAAACGAAGAGCCACAAGGTCAGCCAACATTTTGGTCCTAGCCTTTCAAGGTCAGAAGATTTAGGACATAGGAGAACCTGTACTGTAACTCCATTGAGCCCCACATTTTCTGAACAAGGAGATTATGGAGCCACAGAGGAAAGAGACTGATTATGTACAGTGTGCCTGGGAAGAGTCACATGGAGAGAAAACTTTCTATAAGGCTCTTATAGAGAGCAAACTGGTCAAGCATTGCCATGACTTATCCACATGGATGACACAGACAAAGGATCTACAGAGTAAGGTACAGGATTACAAGATAAACCCTGAGGGTACTTCACTGACCTCATCAAAAATAAAAGCTACATCTTTTGGTATATAGGTCTTGATCTATGTCAATCAAAGTAGAAAAATGAGGTACATAATGTGGGGCCATAATATTAAGTTGAGCTATAAATGGCTATAGTCAACAACTTCTTCAGATAACTCATTATTATTGTGGAATGCTGCACTGTGTTGGAGTGTGTCACAAAGTTCAGGCACCTAAATTGGCTTAATGGCAACGGAGTGCTCATCTTTGACAGGTCTAGACAAAAAAAAGGGGTGGAATACAAATGAAGAATCATGACATGTGTGCATAAACAGTACAGTTAAGATAAATATGCCATGCTTCTGCATAATTCCATGAGAAGCATGATTTGCACTAATAGTGGTTGGACAAGATATTATATTGGTTTCTCTCGTACTATGGACAGACACTGGGGAGATAACAAGGTAGAGGGTGTTAATTGTTGAATCTGTGATATAAACCAGCTGTAGAGAAATAAAATAGGTATATAGCTGCACTCTCTTCATTCACTGATTAGAGAGATCTGCTATAATAATGCCTATAAGTATAATATCATGTATGCACCTTGCACGACACTGAAACATTACAGAAACATTTTGCAATGTATTGATTTGTCGAATCTGTCCTGTTAATTTATCTTGAAACTGTCTCATTGCTATTTGTTCTTTAATAAAAATAATAACGATAAACAAAGAAATTTTAAAAAACAATAAAAATACCAAATCTTTTTCATTCATTCTGCAGATGATGGCATCTTGGTTGTTTCCAAGATTTGGCTATCACAAGTTGTGCTGATATAAACATAGGTACACATATATCACTATATTATAACGTTTTCAGTTACTCTTGGAAAATTGCCAGTAGGTATTTAGCTGGTTTGAATGGTATTTCCAGTCCTAGTTCTTTAAGGAATCTCCACACAGATTTCCACAATGGTTGCACCAGTCTACATTCCCACCAGCAGTGGAGAAAGGTTCCTTTTTCCCCACAGCCTCTCTAACATTTGTTGTTAGTTGATTTGTTTATGATAGCTATTGTTTCTGGGGTGAGATGGTATCTCAGTGTTATTTTAATTTGTATTTCATGGATGGCTAGTGATGTGGAGCATTATTTCGTATATGTATTCACTTCTTTAACTTCGTCCTCTGAGAAGTATGTATTCATCTCAGATGACCATTTCTGGATTGGGTCTTTAAATTTTGGGACCCTAATCTTCTCTAGTTCTTTCTAAATTCTAGAGGGCAAACCTTTGTCTGAGTGTTTATTTGTCAAGATTTTTTCCAAATTTGTGGGTTGTCTTTTCACTTTATTGACAATTTCTTTTGACGTGCAGATCCTCAAGAAGAGTTGATCCCAGTTGTTGATTCTTTCAAGTGTTTCCCATGCCATTTGATTTTTGTTCATAAACCCTTTGCCCATGCCTATGTCCTCAAGAATTCCTCCTACTTTCTCTTCTGCGAGATTTATTGTTTCTTTTTTAATGTTTAGATCAAAAGTCCATTTTGACTCTAGCTTAGAGCATAGTGACAGCTCTGGGTCAACTCTTAGTTTTCAGCACGTAGAGAGCCAGATCTTGCAGAACCATTTGTTAAAGAGGCTGTCTTTCTTCAGGTAAGCATGTTTGGCATCTTTGTTGAAGATCAGGTTGCTGATTGTGTTCATAGAGGCTTCTGCATTTTCTAATCTGTGCCATTGATCGTCCAGGCTATCTTGTTGCCAGTAGCATGCTGATTTTATCACACTAGCTTTGTTTCACTTCAGAAACTGTAATACCTCCTGCTTTGACTTTGTTGCCCAGGACTGCCTTTGCTATTCTAGGTCTTCTCTGGTTTCAAATAAATTTTAGGAATGATTTCTCTAGGTCTGGGAGGTATTTTGGTGGTAGTTAGATAGTGATTTTACTGAATCTGTACAGCAATTTTGGGAGTATGGCCATCTTCTCGATGTTGGTTCTTCCTATCCAGGAGCTTGGAATATCTTTACATTTTCTGAAATCCTCTACAGTCTTTTTTAAGAGGACTGTAATTTTCCTTGAAAAGATCTTTGCCTTCTTTCATTATATTAGTTCCAAGGTATTTAATTTTCCATGGTGCTATTGTGAAAGGTATTGTTTCTCTAATTTGCCTCTCAGTGTATTTTTATCTGTGTAGAAGAATGCTATTGACTTTTGGGTATTGACTTTATATCCTGCTACGCTAATGAATTTGTGTATCAATTCTAGTAGCTTCTTTGTGAAGTTTTTTGAGTCTTCTAAGTACAGTATCATGTCATCTGCAAATAATGATAATTTAACTTCTTCTTTACCTATTCCTATTCATTTTATTTCTCTCTCTTATCTAATAGTTGTAGCTAATGATTCCAGAACTGTATTGAATAGGAGCGGTGTAGAGGTCATCCTTGTCTTGTACCAGATCTAAGAGATTTCAGTTTTTCCCCAATTAGAATTATGTTAGTAGTCAGGTTGTCAAAGGTAGTTTTTATCTCATTGAAATAGAGGCCTTCTGTTCCAATTTTCTGTAGGACTTTGAATATGATTAAGTGTTGGACTTTGTCAAAAGCCTTTTCTGCATCAATTGAGATGATCATGTGGTTTTTAGATTTGGTTCTATTGATATAGTGCATTACATTTACACGTTTTCATATATTGTACCATCCTTGCATCGGGAATCAATCCTATCTGTTCATGGTGTATAATCCCCTTTATGATAATCCCCTTTATGATTTGCTGTATTCTATTTGCTAGGATTTTATTGAGGATTCTTGCTTGTATGTTCATGAGACAGATGCACCTGTAGTTCTCTTTTTTAGTTTCATCTTTCCCAGGCCCTAGTTGTGCCTGGCCACTGTGCTCAGATCCTTACTGCTCCCTGGTTTTAGTATCAGTATAATACTTGCTTCCTGGAATAATTTTGGGAACATTGCTTCCATTTTAATTTCATTGAAGATTTTGAGGAGTATAGGGATTATATCATTCATAAAGTTCTTGGAGAATTCAACTGTGAATCATCACAACATAGACTTTTCTTTGTTGGTAGATTCTTTATTACATTTTTATTGCATTGGCTGATATTGGGTTATTGAGAGTTGTTAAATCTTCTTGATTCAGTTTTGGTAATTTGTACCTTCTAGAAATCTGTCCATTTTGTCTGTGTCTTCTATTGTGTGACAGTAAAGGTTCTCAAAGTAGCTGTTGACCATATTTTGAATTTCAACTGGGTCTGTGGTAATTACACACTTTTCATTTCTTAGTGCTTATATTTGAATTTTTTCTTGACTTCATGGTTTGTGTAGAGAAGCCTGCCGGTATTCTGATGGGTTTTCCTTTTAATGTGATCTGATTCTTTTCTCTATTGACTTTCAGTATTTTGTTCTTGTGCTGGATTTCTGGGATCTTGACTATTATATGTCTTGGTGTATTTTTAATTGGTTTGAAGTTATTTGGAGTTCTGTATGCTTCAGTTACCTGAATGTCAGATCATCTCCTCATATGTAGAAGTTTTCTGCTATTACCTTTGCCCATAGTCTTTTTATATCATTTGTATTGACTCCTCCTTTCTCATTGACACCTATTAGCCTCATGTTATTTATCTTTGCATCACCTTGCAGGTGATGAATTATTTTTTCCTGCATCCTAGTTGTTTTTAAGAGATCTTTTCTTACCTTTTCACTACTGCAATAGTGTCTTCAAGATCTGAAACTCTATCTTTACTTTCACTGAAACGTTTTGCAGGCTTGTGCTTGAAATTTTAAGTTCCTCTCTATCTCTTTGACTCTGCTTCATGCGTTCTATTTCTTTCCTGTGTTGTTCATTCTAGAAATCCATCACTTTTCTAATCTCCTCTTTCATTATCAGTGTCTTCTTGAGAAGCAGTTATTAATTCTTCTACATCAAAGATTATTTCTGATCTGATTACCTCTATACATTTCTGCATTTGTTTACTTCAGACGCTATTAATTCAGAGCTTTCGCTTCTTATTTCAGATTAATTATGATCTGAGTTCCTCTGCACCTTTCTGCTATTGTTTCTTTATTTCAGATGCTAGTTATTCAGATATTTCTTTTCTTATTTCAGAGATTAATTCTGATTTAGGTTCCTGTTTTCTTTACTTTAGATGCTGTTAATTCAGACATTTCATCTGAGCTAGTGTCCTCTGCACTTGTTCTGAGTGCGCTTGTGACCTGAGGTTTCATTTTTCTCCTTATCTTTTTGATATTGTATAGCACTGACCTCTGACATTTGGTGTAGAGCTTTGGTGTAGTCATAACGTTAGCACCTACTAAAATTCAGATGCAGATCTAGTTTGCATTCATCCAGTTGTGCCTGGCCTCTGTGCTCAGATCCTTACTGCTCCAGCCCTTGCTGGTGAATCTGTTGTTCCCATCTAAGAAGATGTTCTACTCCTGGATTAGCTGGATGGTTTTGGTCCCTAGTCTCTTCAGGGACTTCACCTGCAAAGTTTCATCCCTGGCTTGTATTCTGGGCCTGAGCTTGGTCTGGAGGGGCCCAGGGGTTTCAGAACAGTACAGTTCTTCCACTCACTCACCAGGCCTGGGCTTGGGCAGTTTGGAGAACATGGTGGAAGTTCTCACTCATAATGTGGGCTTGGGCTGGCTTTGGAGGGGTTTAGGGCTTCCTAGAGCAGAGTGAAAGGCCTCACTCGCAGCGGGATTGTGTTTGGACTAGAGAGAACCAGCAGGTGCAGGGGAAGGCAGAAGCTCTCCTGCACACTCGCTGGGCCAGGTCTCAAAATATACATTTTTTTCATTCTTATTTGATGGGAATGAATGAATTAAGAAGTTGGTTCTTTGGAAAAATAAGTAAAATTGATAAATGATTAGCCAACGTCATCCAAAAAAGAAAAGAAAAACACAAATTCAAGCAATTATGAATGAAAAGAGAAAAATCATAATGGAGCCCACAGAAATTCAGAAGATCATAAATACCTACTATGAGAACCTATCTTCTAATAAGGTGGAAAACACAGAAGAAATGGACACATTCCTAGATACAATAAAACTACCAAAACTAAATAAAATAAATGAATATATTTGACCAGGAAATCCACCATCTGTGCTCTTCAGGAGGAACCAAATGAACCTCCCTTCACTAATTCAGTAAAGAAGACACCAGCATCACTGAATAGAGGTCGCTGCTCTTTGTAAGACAGGGCACATGCCTACAAGACTTGAGATCCCAGTTTCAATGGCAAAGATAGGACTTTAAACTAAGAGGGAGCATTTAACTTCCAGAAGCAAGACTGATATAAATAGGAAAGCTAGAATGGCAATCAGGATTCCCCCAAAACAGAAATATATGGCAATACCTAATAGACCTTGAAGTTCCAAGAGGCAAGCCAGAAGGGGAGATAATACAGGCAACCACCTATGCAAATGCAAATGGTCAACAACAAGGTCAGCAGGAGACTGACTGATGGAGGCCAGGACACTCAAGAGTCTTGATCCTCTGTCAGGTACCACATATGAATCAACTCTTAGACTCAGAGGCCAGTGTTCAAAAGTGACACGGAGGTGTGGACACCTGCAGACACACTTCAGCTTCTAGTAAATCCAGAGCTGCATCTGGCATCTGGTTGTGTCATCCAAGACAAGACTACCTCTGCTTTCTCTTTTTATCACTGCCATACAGGCTGACACACAATGCACAGAAATAGGTCTGGAGAAGCAGCTGGCAGTGCCTGTGAGTTCACAGTAACCACAAATGGAAAAAAATAAAGAGAGTCTGGCAGCCTCAACCAGAAAAAAGTGTAAGTAACTAAGGACACAAACCCTTTGTGGTGAAGGTTTGGAATACTTGCTCGTGTGTGTAAATAACCTAGACAAACAGAAGTGTTGATCACAGGTGAAGAGAGAATACAATGTGCAACAACGGGCAACAAGAATTTCAATTACAATCTCAACATGTTAACGTACAATCACAGCAGTTATGCAGAAGCAGAGTCTGTACCTTGTCCCACTAACCCTCTTGCACTAAAAGGTTTCTGTGGAGTTTAAATATTGTTTTTGCTTTTTCAATAGCTATGAGCAGGACCACAAATTTAAAGAATCTGTGACAGAACAAAGTAAACCCATCATGGGTCATGAGGGCATCCAAGCGGTGCCAGGAGTAGACCGTGGCAGAAGCTGTTCATGCTCCAGCCATATCCCCTCAGCCCTGACCATCTGTTCATGCCAGCCTGGCTTCCAACTGCAGCACCTTCCTCTCTGCCTGATGGCTTTCTCTGGCCACCAAATCCTTCTCTGTTTCCACACAGAACAGTGAGTTCTTGAAAATAAATGTCTCATGATATCAGCCCTCAACCAAGGACTGGTGAGCATGATGTACAGCCCCCACTCCATGCTCATCTCCTTCCATCCTGGGGGCAAAACCCCAAGGCTCAGGTTCTACTCTGTCACAAGTTGCTTGACAATGTACCATTTATGGCTTGTCCTTTTCTGGCCACTTTCCTCTCCTTTATCAATGTTTCTACAGATCCTCACTGAAGACATATTTTTCAAATGAAAAGGTTGTTACTGGAGAGCACTGCATGTTAGGATATATAAGTAAGATTTCTTTCCACTTTTCATTTAGATCCTGGCAGGTCATCTCAGCTGCTGATCATCAACAAAGATATCTGATAGAGATTATAACCTGTCATGTGCCTTTTGGCACGTAAAGGGGCCTGGAGTGGCAGCCTCTGGGTCTTTCCTCTGGGAGGTTTATAAGATGTTTAGTAATTCTTCTGTGAAAATAAGTTGCTAGGGGAAGAAGACATGAGGTGACATCATTGTTGAATAAAGATCTGATGCTGAAGATCGGCAGGAATGCCAAATGAAAGGTAGGTGGGTTCTGGTTCTGTCAGTACAGGATGTCTGGGCCCTGGCCACGCCAGGCAACTGATCACATTTCCTCAGACTCAGACATCTGCAGATGATTCCAGAAGGTTTCTTGATGATTATGAGGGATAAAGGACATCACCCAGAGCCAAGTGAGTGTCCAACGCCCTCCTGCAAACAGCCACTAACCAATTTCTCCTATGTCCATGACAACATGAATGCCCTTGAATTCAGATATTATCTTTCAGCCAAGACAGGAGAGAGAAAAAAGAAGTCAGGAGAGAGGGAATCCTTACAGAAAATTGAACTTTGAAATATCTGAGTCATTATATAAAGTGTGATTATTCTTAGTCAGAATAGAATGAGGTGGGTTTTTTTAACTGGCAGGTGTAAATACTACCACTACAACACCCCCCATCCAGCAAAGGCAGGGTTAATAGGAGTTTCAGGTGAAAATCATTTTCATTACATGCAGACCTGGATGTCTTCAAAGAATTACAAAGAATCTATACTTTCTCTTGCTAGCCAGGAGAAAACGTTTTGATGTATAGTTTTTTAAAAATGCACTTCTCAGCTATAGCAGATAGCATATGTGCACACTTAGACTTCTGTGAGAAACAGAAAAAAAGTCAAGTGCACAGGCAGGGGCATCCATGGCAGCAGTTAGCTGCACTGACCTGAGAAGACAGAAAGGATTCTGGACCTCAGGGAAACTTAAAACAGGTCAGAGTGGATAATAATGTTCCTTGCTCATTTTCCTTCTCTTTGGAAATGTGCCAACTCCTTCTCTGACTGTTCTGTGTCTTCCTCAATGATTTGGCCACTCCAAGTCACAGGATATTAAGAAATATATTTCCATACAAAGGGAATGTCTAGCTAGTTGTTTTGCACCCAAAGAAATGTGTTCAGAGCCAAGTCACTCCTAAAAAAAAAAAAAAAACTGTGAAATGGATTCTAACAGATAAACAGGTAAAAAAAAAAAAATGAGAATCTTAGAAATCCCAAACAATTTGTCGGAGCAACTGGCAAAGCTTTAGTTCCAAATCCATCTCCCGATTAAGCAAAATACTTCAAATTATGACCCTAAAGAGTACTTTGTGGCATGCTGTGTAAATGAGCGTACAGTTATTGAAAGTCTAAAACTGAAAAGACAACACCACATATGAAATTTCCTTTACAGACAAAATCTTACAGCTAGCAAGGGAAAAGATAAGACCAAAAATTAATGCTTCCATATGGCTGGGAAGTCAAAGAAAGGTTGATGGTAAGGGAATCAGGAGTGTTGCAAAATTCTCTATTGAGGAGGGTAGCAAGGTAAAGTAAAGCCCAGCTTTGCTACCAGATGGGCTTGGATTTTAATCCTGGCTCTGCCACCTGCCACCTGTGCGATCCTGAGCAACTTATTTAACCTTTCTGAGACTTAACTAAATGTTGTGGAGATTAACCAAGATCATACAAAGTTTCAGGAAAAAACAGGGATGATCAGTAGTTATTAATCATCTCATCCCGTTCAGATCTATTCCCCACATTTAAGAGAAGAACAAGTGAAAGCTGAAGTGAATGAGGCCAGAAAAGTGGAGACCCAGGGAAAATCACAGAAAGATTGGAAAACACTTTTCAGAAGTCTTCCTGACTTTCTAGCACACTCATTCTGATCAATTGGAATATTTTGATAAGCAAGTATCTACTTCATCACAATACCAACCAGGCTATCCCCAGCCTCCTTAACATCTTTGGAAGTCTTTCCCTATGATCATGTCCAAAGTGGAAAAGTAACTACAAATCATTATTCCTAGGCCCTTGACCAGAGATTCTGACTCAGAATGTCCTACTCTTTCAAAAGAGAGGCTAACATTTTGAGAAAATTGAGTTTTCTTTTGCAGTTTACTATCCTTACCCTACCATGAATTTTTGTTGCGCTTCTTCTCCTATTCAATTCAGAAATAGTTTTTGACACACAAAATAATAAAAATAAGAATCTAATGATTAGTTTTCAGTAGATCTTGAAATTCTAGAGTTCACAGCTTCAAAGGGAAAGGGAGCATTTTTGAATAGCAAAAACAAAGATTATATCACACACAAAATATTTGAGGAAGAGCCAGATAATCCCCTAGTCTCCGCCTATCCTTAGCTCCAAGAATAGATGGAGCTTGCTCAATGACAAGAATGGGAGCCCTGCAGGGAGAAAACAAAGCTAGGTATGAGTGTAGACTTGTTGACCAGTGAAGATGGAGATGCTTCACAGCCAGATTGAAATAAGCCCTGATCAGAGGGCACTATTAAAAATTAACTTTGGAGTTTAGATTCAACCTAAAGAAATAGGAGTGATAGAACTGTGAATCTGAATATATTTTAAAACTTCAGTGACAGAATGATCCATAAATACCTAGCTTTAACTGGTGGTTAATTTTTCTATCATCAGCTGGAAGCAATGGCCCTAGGCAGAGATTACATTCAATTACATGAAAGCTTATAGAAGTAAGATTTTCCACATATTTTGAAAATGGTCCTGCCTATGATTTAAAAGCCCCCAAAGTAATTTGCATCCAAGTGGCCTGAGCAGCTCTAGCTACTGCTTAGTATAGACTGTAAGCCTCAATTGCAAAATAGAGGTAAAAATAATGTCTTTTCAGAGTTAAAGTTTTAGTGTGAAAATCCACATTACTTGGCATATATTAAATTATCAATGACTAGTATTTGTTATTAGCACATAAATGTTTGTTACTCCTTCCTGATGCTTCTTGTTCTGTCCTGAGTGACCATATTTTTAACTGCTGGCTTCTTTTACACAGCCTTCTACCATCTGTCCCAGGAAATGGAATGACTTGTCTGATTGGTAAATTTTGGAAGAATAAGAGACACTGTTGCCAGTTCACCTCCTTCCTGCTTTCTCTTGGGAAATTATTACTTGTGGCCTTCCACTGGGAGCTCCCATTATTTCTCCAGAAGCAGGCTGTCCCCAGAGGGAAGCATCTCCTGGCTTAGCACCGTACACAGGGCCATCCTCTCCACCGTCAGCTAACAGGCTCACTCACTCTCCCACCATCTCACAGCCCTTCTTGAAAGAGAGAAGGTGCCATTTTAGCTCTACCAGACATTTCTTTCTATTCTGTATCAATTTGTTTTTAAAAAATCAGGTGAAGAGCACTGCTATTTAGTGAATTCCTAATGAACCCTAGCATTTATTTTAGGTGGAAAAGTATTCCATATAAACAGGTTTCACAGGCACTTCAACCCAAAAATCTAGCTAAAGAAATAAACAAGTATATAATTATATATGCATAATATGTTCAGCATAGTTGTACATAATAAATTTCATGATTAAAAAATGTGAATATCTGACAATAAATAGCTAGGTACATTATAGTACCTCCATTAAATTAAATAGTACCTGTACATTAAAAATAACATTTAGGTTTCAAATTCTGACCAGATGAAATAATATAGAGCAGATTTACCACTGTATTCTAAACAACTGAAAACACTGAAAAATATATGAGGTCTAATGTTCAGACATGGGACAACAGGCAGAATATGACAGTGATCCCTGCATGATGAGAAACAAATCTGAAACATTGCACTTCTTAGAAACAGTTTCCAGTCAATAAGACAACATGTGCACATGAAGGGGAAAATGTCAACAAAGATATGATAGAAACTAAACTGTAGAAATATGTATAGAATGGTATAAATGATAAAGTAGCAGAAAAATGATATTAAAAGTTCAGAGGAAAAAGAACTCTCTATCTGTATCTATATTTATATCTATATCTATCATGACACTGATGAAGAGAAGAAATGGAATATATGCTGTAAAAATTAAAATTCTAGAGATAACAAAATGAAAAACATTTATGGAATCAAATCAGCAGAATTTTAGCCAGGAGAGAAAACATGTCACTGAAGAAAATAATCAATAAAGTTGAAGATATAACAATATAAGCTACACAAAATGAAAGATGGAAGGAAAAATACTGAAAAACGAATGGGAAGATCCTTAGTAATCTGACCAGACATACAAATCATTGGCAAACCAGAAGGAACAAAAGAAGAGACATAAATAAAGATAAAGATAGAAAGCAGTTTGAAAATACACTAGATAAAAAAGTAAATTTCCAAATCAAATGAAAGTTGTGACTCCACTGAGCCCTCTCCCTGCCCCCCAGTCACAGTTTAAAGAGGGCATTATTTTAGCTCAGCCTTTCCGAGGTTCTGTCCTTGGATGGCTGATTCCAAGCTGGAAACATCATGATAGCAGGTCATGGCCGAGGGGAGATTGGACTCATGGTATTCAGACACAGAAAGCAGGAGAATAGTGGAGAGGAAGGAGCCAGGGACAAGATATGGATCCCAAATTCAAAAGAATTCACATACTTAACAAACTCAACAATCTCAAATAGGATGAACGAAACAAACTATGCAAATCTTATTATGGATAAATTTCTGGAATGATCATTTTCATCAATGTAGAAAACTGTTTAACCAAATGCAGCAAACATTTATAATAAATTCTCAGCAAAGTCTAAGTACAAAAGAACTGCTTCAACCTTGAAAAAAATCTGCGTAAAACTTATCAATATAATATTTAATGGTAGAGGTAAAAGATAAAATGATAGTTCTCAGAACTTCAGCTCAACACGACCTTGGAGATTCTAGCAAACTAAATAAGACAAGAAAAATATGCATAGGACACATAGTCAGTACAGAAAATATTAAGGAAGTAAGATGGTTACTCTTGATAGTCAATTTGATGGGCCTGAGAGGCCAACAAAGGAGGCTAAGAAAGCATACACTGGCTTGTGTCCTGGTGCATCATGGGGACCTAGATTTGGGATCCATATCTTGTCCCTGGCCCCTTCCTCTCTATTATTCTCCTGCTCTCTGTGTTTGGATACCATGAGTCTAACCACTGACTTTGCCATGACCTGCCGTCATGAAGTTTGCGTCTTGGAAAGACCCACCCAAGGACAGAACCTCGGAAGGGCTGAGCTAAAATAACATCTTTAAACAGTGACTGGGGGCTGAGGAGATGGCTTCAGCGGAATAAGCCCTTCCCTGGCAAACACAAGGGCCTGAGTTCAATCACAAGTTCAGAAAAAAAAAAAAACCTGTGACTGTTACACATTCTGTCCCAGCAATATAACACTAATACAGGAATCTATAGAAAGGCTCCCCTGTGAAGCAAACTAAATAAATTCAAAGGATACAAGCTCAACATGCCAGTCAACTTTATTTCTAGCAACAAATATTTGGACAGTGAAATTATAAAAACCATTTATAATAGCATTTAAGACTATGAAATACTTTGTATTAAATTTAACCACCAGTAATATACAAGTCCTATGTACCAAATTACAAAGAATTATTGAAAAAACCTTTAAATATCTGAATAATTGTAGAAATATACCATTTTCTTGGAGTACAAGAACCAATATTGTGATTTAAGTTCCTCTCAAATTGATCTATATATTCAATTCAGTTCTGATCAAAATCACAGCAGTCTTTTCTGTTTAAATTGATAATTTCTATTATTTTTAAATTTATTTATTTATTACACTGTCACTACACATCACGGACTCCTTTTTTTGCGGGGGGGCGGGGTCAGCTCAGCCCGCCCTGGGGGAGGGGCTGGCACGGCATGTGGTGCTGGGGATCGAACCGCGGTTCCTGAGAGCTTGCCTAAGCTTGCCAAAGCAGGCGCTTTAGACCGCTGAGCTATCTTGCCAGCCCTAAATTGATAATTTCTAAATTCAAAACCAGACTCATGACAGACCAGTAAGAATATAATAAAGGCATTTTTACAAAGGATTAGAAGAGTCTGAAAAAAGTTAAAGGTGAAGTAACCTTAGGGTTAGCATCACACAAAAGTACAATGACGCCTGAACAGTAAGAAAGGAAGGCAGCAGTGTTACTGGGGCCAGGAGTTGGTGCCCCCTGTGAAAGCTGGAGTCGTATTTGATCTGCCTAATGCATGCAAGAGTTGTGAGGACAGTGCAAGTCTTGAGGCCTCATTCACAGACAGTATGTGGTGCGATCAAACTCTTCCTAAAGGATGCACAGTCAAGCATCACATAGCCAGTGACACCCAAGCCGCTGCAAGGAGAAGTGGGTCATTCCCAAGAGTAACAAAGCAGGCATAGATTCACAAGTAAACTCATGGATACATTTCAAGACCCCTTACTTGCACAAGCTCCTTTCAAGAACCCAGGAAAGGTGCAGAAAGTGCATTCACACTTTTGCTAAATTTGTGAAAAGATCTTTTAAGGATGATTAAGATGTCTACATCTTTCCACTCCAAACATTCCATGAACTTTATCTGTTTGATACACTCTAGTGTTTCTGGATTGTGGCTAAAAGCAAGTTGAATAGATAAATCTAGTTTTGCTTTGTAGAGACAGATGCGCTCACAGTCATCATGTTTAATTCATTACCAGTCATCCCAGATTAGGAAGGACTCCCGGAAAACCACACCTCGGTGTGGTGACTCCTTGAGACATGAACACACAGTGCCCCAGCGTGTAGCACAAAATGAGAATGAGCTCCAAGTAAGAGAGTAGCGGAGGAAAGCAAAGTTCAAAATGTGTTGATCAAACAGCAGGTTGGGAAAGCACTACTAACCATATATGAAAATATGTGACATTATTAACACAGGATTCAGGTCCATTTTCTGATCAAAATGGAAATTATTTCCATTGTATAATAATGTACTTTAATACAATTATGAGCCCAGCCTACCTCTTATATTTTAATAAAGTTATACTTATTGCACATATTTAAAGGGCACAAATCCATAACAAGATGACAAATATTAAATACAACTATGTGATGGGGATGATATTTATACATCTAAGTTGTCAATAATAGAAAGAAATCTCAGTTAGTTATGTCAAAGAACCATTGCACTCTTTGTATTTAAAATGATCCTACATAACTTTTGTCATTAACAAAGCAGTCAAAAAAAAAAAAAGAAATGTTAGTCATTGATCTAAAAACCATATTTTTTATGTTTTTCTGGACTTGGTGATATTTGTCAAATTCTTAAATTTTATAGTTTTGGCAATGCCTTTTCTCTTAGTTACTATCTGCTACTGTACATAATCTTCTATTTCCTTTGTACTCTTGTTCTTAATAAAGACATTCAAAATTCTACTAGCTTCTGGCTTCACAAAACCTGAGTCCTCCCCAAACACAAGCTTTATAGTCTACATAAAATAATGTCTTATTGGCCACCACCAAAATGCAAAGTATGTTAGGAGATAATTAAACTTATTAGTACAACATTCTGTGTGCTTCCTTCCAACACATAGTTCTGAATTATCAATGAGATCTTTGATGGGAAAGCACTCTGAGAAGTAATAAGCACCATATCAATGCAAACTATTATCTTTATTATCCTTTTAAATACAAGCATCTGGAATTCTCAACATTTATTTGATAACTGTTTTGCGTTCTTCCCCTAAGTGCAGGGTACTCCTGGGGCTGGAGAAGGGATACAGATGAAATACATTCAGCTTGGCCCTCAGGGAGTTCACAGTCACAAGGGTACACACCAAACAGAAAACCAAGGGATAAACTCTCTTAGTGAATTCCAAGGATTTTTGTTATTACAACCCACTTTTTGAAGAGGCATTCCTGATGACACACACACACACACACAGAGACACAGACACAGATACAGACACACACACACACACACACACATACACACACACGGTCTCACACACACCCTGAAGTAAATGTTTCACAAAAGATAATATATTTGCAACATAGCATACTGCCTCAGAATTTTCTATTCCATTCTATTTTATATTATAAAATCTGGTTACAATCTTCTAAATCAATTTTGCCTCCTCCTCATGGATGACAAAATATTATTTGGATATCGCTGCTCTTTGTGATTATTTTGTCCTAGAAGTATAGATGTAAAAGCCTAATAATATAACCTGAATCTTTAACAATATGTACCAGTGCTAATAGAATTGTTCCTTTATTGAGTAAAAAAAAAAAAAAAAAAAAACTCGTCAAAATCCAAAAGGAGCCCTGTCTTAACTATTCATATATATTTTGTTTGCTTAAGACAGCAGATATCCTTCTCTCTACTCATATACACTCGTGAGAGCATGCACACGAACTCACACATGCCTTCACTCCCTGTGTCTATATGTTATACTTGATTGCTTTCCCACAGTGACAACTGCCGTGAAAGCTCCCTACAGGGACGTGCAGGAGTCTGAGTGAAGGGGTTATTTTAGTGGTTCTTTGCCATCAAGAACTGCATTGAGCCACATGAGCTTTCTGACAGGACTTGGCAAGCTTTGCACTGTAGTCAAGATTTTTTATTCTGTTGGCAAATTTATCATAAAAGGGTTTGGCTCTTTTCTAAAATATTTGTGAGCATGTGTACATTTATAAATATTCTACATAATATATATTCTACATAATATATAAATATTGATTGATATACACTTTTTCATAAATCTTTATGGGTTATGTTTGTACCTAAGTTTTTACATATCTGCCATTATAATTATAGAGTATTTATCTGGAACATGCACCATGTTATGGAATAGCACTGTGATCCCAGCTCTTCACCACAGAACTTACCCTTGTTTCAAATTGCTTTCCAGGGGCCGGGAAGATGGCTCAGTGGAATAAACACTTCCCTGGCAAATGCAAGGGCCTAAGTTCAATCCCCGGTTCCACCAAAAAAAATAAAAGTACAAACTGCTTTCCAACATCATCTCTACATATCTCAGAAGATGACCTGCAATAGGAAAAATCACAATAGAAAGCAGAAAATACATTTTAAAGTACAAGACAATTAGTAAGTTTCTATTCCAATTGATGAACAGAAAGTCTAAGTCATTTCTTTCTTTGCATTTAAAGGAGAAATAACAGCATTACTGTTCTCCATGCTTGTTCCCTTTGACCATTTTGAGGATAGGTAAAAATCAGGCTGGAGTGAGAACATGACCCAGGAGCTTTGGGCACCCAGGAAGTGCTCCCAGTGCAATCTCAGCATTCAGTATGGAGGACAAAAAGAGTTGCACTTCAGCCCCCTGCTGGCTTATCCATGCCATGGTAGCATGTACCCTAGCCAGAGACATTCAGTAAAGTAAAACTGCAGGGTGAAAAGGAGGAAGGGATAAGAGGATGGGGGAAAGTCAATATTATAACTGCAAGCTATTGGGCCTGTGAGATGGCTTCACAGACTAAGCGCCTACATAGGCAAGTGCAAGGATCTATTTCCAGCTCCACAGGCGGTGCCTCTGGGCCACGCTCAGCCCTTGACCTAGACTGGGTGTGGTGGTACATACCTGTCCTCCCAGGGCTGGGGAAGTTGAAAACAGGAGGATCACTATGAATCCAATCTATAGTGAGACCCTGTACTCACTACATAAAATAGATAGATAAAGAAATAAAATAACTACAAGCTATCAAATGTATTGCCTGATTTTTTTCTTTTCAGTCAATTTATACTTTACATTTACTAGTTAGCCAAAAATTAGGTCACTAAAAATTTTCTTGTTCTTCAAATTGGTAAAAACAAAAACAAAATAACAGTTACAATTCTCAATTTCCAATATCTCCATTTTCCTTTCCTTGTATGCCAAAATTTGTGTTCTGCTCTTCCTAACATGACCTTCTAAATATTGTAACTGCTTCATCCTCTGCATGTTCTACCTTCCTTTCCAAACATCCAAATCTCAAGATAATTCTGCCTCTGTGAAATATTCTCTGATGAAATCAATTACACGGAATCACTTTCTCTTCTCCGATTGGGTCCTCTGGTCATCTGGTCTTTCTCTTCATTCTCCAATACAAACTACACATCTTTGAGACTTTAACCTGTGTCATGTTCATAGTTCATCACCAGTGACTCTTACACATTCTGGTTCTGGGCTACTGATAGATTAATCAATTCATTGATCCATGAATCAATCTGACAGTTCTGGTTCTTCTGGGTTCTCTACTCTTCTTGGGTACCCATTCAATTCTGAAGTATTTTTTCTGTCTTTTGTGAATGTTTTTAAACTATGTTGAGCAGGGCCTGGGAGATAGGTTAGTGGTCTAAGCACCTGCCTGGCAAGCAGAAGGACTTGAGTTAGGTCCCCAGTACAACATGCCATGCCATACCTGCCCCAGGGACACCCAGTTGTCCACTGAGATTGGCCATGGTGGTGCAAATTTGCAATCCCAGCTCTGGGGAGGCTGAAACAGGAGAATCACTACGAGTCTGAGCTGCATAGTGAGACCCTGTGTCAAATACATACACTTTAAAAAAGAAATATGTTTATGAGAAGCTTATTGGGGTAGTTTGTGTTTATTTCCAAGTCTATCTTCTTTACCTCCGATACAATCAAGCATCATGACTAGGTCTTACTAGAGAATTATTATCAGTGGTGGATGATGCCATTCTCTTGAGTACAGCTATATTACATTGGTTCTTTCTAGTATCAGAGACAAGTTTCTTTTGTTTTGTTTTTTCCTGTATTTAGGATAGGGTCTACAGGGTCTCACTACATAGATCGGACACATAGTGATTCGTCTGTTTTCAGCCTCCCAAGTGCTGGGATTACAGGCATGCACCACCACGCCCAGTCTTAATCATTCTCTCAGACATGCCTCAGGGGTGGGGCCAGTACAGCTTGCGGGGGAATTGAACCTTGGATGCTGCACTCTGCCTAAGCAGGCTATTTAGTCTACTGAGCTATCTGGCCAGCCCTGAAACAAACTATTTTAAAAAACTTTTTCCTCTCATCATTACTTTTATTTCTGACTGTAAAACTTCATTAGTAGAACACAAAATCTAACTAGATCCAAGTCAATAATAAATTCAGGATAGCAATTTATTATTGTTCTCTAAAAGTGAAGAAACTTTTCTTTCTGAGGTATACATCTTTTTGAATTTTGAATTTTTAATGGTCCCCAAATTTCATCATTTCAATAAGTACCCATTTATTGAGAAGGACTGCTGATTCCTAAGTGTCAGTTCTCAACAGGTTTTGATCTGCTATACCTGGAAGAAGAGAAAGTGTTTTTACACAAGTTCTTCATATTTTGTACAGAAGTCCTTTAAAACTATTTCATGTAGAGTAAAATCCAATTAGTTTCTTTTGACTTGCTTGGAATTCAGAAACAAATTTTTGCCTATTTTAAATGTAAATCTAAACATACCCAGGTATTAACAAAACATGATCCCTGAATAAAAGGAGATTTCATAAAGAAACTTTGCTTATTTATTCTTGCAACTAAGGGATAGAACTTTACAGAAAAGTGTTCAGAAACTGCGGCTTGTCTTGTTTAAGAAAAATAGAATATGGCAGACTTCTCTTTATCCGTTCAATTTCCCATAGCGCAACTCCATCTCCTTTTCTGTAGAAAGTCCCAACCCTTGGGAGTCCCAAAGAATCAACCCTTCCAGACATCTTTTACTTATAGTTTATGCCTGAACTCCAGTGACTAACAGACAATTAAGACTACAGTGTAAGCCAGGCATGGTGGCACATGCCTGTAATCCCAGCACTTGGGAAGCTGAGGCAGGAGGACTGTTGTGAGTTCGAGATCAGCCTGAGCTACAAAGTAAGTTTGAGGCCAGCCTGAACTGCATAGTGAGACCCTGTCTCAAAAAAAAAAAAAAAAGAAAGACTACAGTACAGGCAATTTTAATAAAATTTCTTATACTAGCGCTCCCTAAAATTTTTAGGTGTTCTGCCTCTTTTGAACAATTCCTATTGCTCCCTTTCTCATTATTCAGTTTCTCCTCCAAATATTCTCTCAATTTAATTAATATTCATTGAAGACTCTATCTTGGAGCTCAAGCTACCGCTGGAAATAGTTTACTGTGAACTTCAGTCCAATTTATCTTCTTAATTCCCTCAGATAATCACTAATGCTGCACCAAGAATCAGTGTGTTGACTATGAGGTGGTGAATAGTCCAATCATCTCAGCAAGACACGAATATGTGTGCTGAAGAAGCAGCCATGCCAGTGAGCCGTTCACATTTGATACTCACTTGAGGATCACAAAATAATTTGGTAACTAGTAAGAGTGATGGAAAGAGATGAAGTTGGTAAGTAGAACTGGAAATCAGACTACCTTTCTAGTGACTAGGCACTGCAGTCAGTTTAAGAAAAAGACAGGGGAGAATTGAATCAGTGAACAGCTAAGAAAATTCTACTAGTCTCATACTAGGACACTTTGACCTATAAAGATAGCAATGCTATTTGATTCAATCTGGAAGAATTAAAAGGAATCATTCCTTTAATCAACATTCTCATTAGCATATTCACAATATTCCATTTCCAATATTCTTCCTGGGTTTTGTGTGCAGAGAAAAATGCACAGTGGTAAGTAGTAAAAGCCTTCTTAGGTCTCTAAACTACCAGAACATCTACAGATGCTTTCTTTTTAATAATAATAATGTTAGGTAAGTGCACTTTCACAAAGATTATAGCATATTATCCTCACGGTAATATCCCCAGGGAAGATATTATCCTCATCATACATATGGAAACAAGCTCAAAGAGGTTAAACAGCTTGTGTGACGACAAGTGGAAAATAATGACCTCCGCACACTCTCGCTGCTCTTTCCACTTTGGGGGGACTGCCCATCCACGAACAGACAAGAGGTCCTTATATCTGTTGCTTGTCAGCCTTGTACAAATCAGCAGAGAAAACAAAGAGGGTCAACTTGTACTCCCTAAATTGTAATTATATCAAAATTATGATTATTGTGCCTGGATTTAAATGCATACAGAAGTATAAAGGCTGTTAAAAGTATCACGACCCTTTTCAAAGCAATCATATCCTAGACCTTGAAGCACATCCTCTACGATGCCAGTGCTGAAAAGGTCCCTGGACAGATGCACAGGAAGGGAACTTTTCTTGTTCCTCTGCCCAGATTTGTCTTTCCTGGCATTCTCTGTTTTTGCCTCACAACCGTGTTGTCAGGAGAACATGCTCAGAGCATTTTCTTTGTTTCATACAAGAGGCTTGCAGAAGGGTTGAGATTTTAATTTAAAAAATAAACAAATGCCCTTGAAGAAAGGATGAATGAACATATTCCCCTAGGCCTCGTTCATTAATATGAGCTTCAAGAAATACAGAGTTCAGTAGTGCGACTCAAGGTTAGAGGCAGAAGACCGCCCACACTTTAAGAAGCCTTTAAAAAAAGGGAGGAAAATGCAGTTTATTAGTTATACTAGTTACAGAATGAACAGCATATTGTATGTGCTGTGTTAGAGGTATGTTATGAATAACAAAAGCCCTGGAGCATTTACATATTTGTTTTCAGCAATCCTGGCAGTTGGATTTCACCATTCTATGCCTCTTCGCCAGAATCACTAAACACTGGTACATATGGCATCTGAAGCACCATATGCCATTGAAAATGTTAGCTGATGCCTATACTTCTATATTATATTTTTATTTCAGATTTTTGCAGTTTGAACAAAGAATAGTAGAAAAAACAAAATATTGGACGAGCAGTAAACAGTAAAGTGAAAAAAATGCCTTCCGAGAAAGCAAATAAAGGAAATGAATCTACCATGAGTTAACATGGCTATATGGTAATGAATCAGATTGGAGAAGTAATTGTTTTGCATGAGCAAATTTACATAGCCTTTCATTCTTTTATTTTGAAGGGAAGGGCTGCAACATGAAAAGTGAGAGTTCACATAATTTTCATACCTTATTCTTTCTGTTATTTCCTGCTAAAATCATAGCAAGATGGATTAATTAGCAAGAAGGTATCAGTGAGGAGCATTTTAAATGCAGTCTAAAACAGAAAAATTCAGGTACCAGGAATTAACATTATCTAGGCATTCTTGGTTTCACTCTTAAAACAAGAAGACTCTAAAACTAAAAGTGACATGGTTAAATAGCTATTTAAAAAATCAAGAATCAAACAAAAATCTAAAACCAAACTTTTGCCAGTAAAAACATCAAAATAAATGGATAGCTCTGTTATGTAACAGGTCATCCCCATTAGGAATGGTGTGGTGAATATATTAATCCCAGAAAAGAGAGAAACCTGGCTTTTCCACATTTTTCCAAATGCAGTTTATTTTTATCAGTAGTATTAAATTGGGCATAAACTGTTTATACTGAATTTTGGATGATGGTCCGGAATAGACAAGCAATTCAAAATTGTGGGCCCTGATGTGTTAGACAACTAACTCAGTGGTTGACTGTGAATTTCATGGCACGTTAAGGAAGTGACAAAAGCCATATTCATGTAAATCATATAAGTTGTAGTATTTCAACTTAAAATATTTTAAATATATAAAATAGTTTAAAGTATAGTTATGGAGTACTTGATGGTTTAGAAAGCATGTTTATATTCCTTGTTTTGTAAACAGATCTGCAAGTTGGATGTTAAGCTTTTCCTTTTCATAACTAAGAAAACCTGTTCAGAAAGGTTGAACCTGTCATAGCTGTACACCAGAATTACACTCCATTGTACACGTAATCCCACTACAAATTGTAAAGAGATTAAAAAGATGTTACTTTTTTTTTTTCAGAGCAATTGTATGCTACCTGATGGATCCAAAGTTTTAGAAAGCATACACGCTTAAGCTTTTCCTAAGAATTTGATATTCCCTAGAGCTATGACAAAGCCTGTAAACTTGGGACTGCATTTTCCATATTCTAGTCATTCCAAAAACAAGAACCTAGGCTCCCAAATGTATTCAAAGGAATCACATGTCTATTGGTGAAGGAATCACATGTCTATTCCCTCAAGAACTAGTCTCCCCCTTCTCAATCTAAATAAAAAAGAATAACAAAATAATTGTATTTACGTTAATCGTTACCATAAACTTTGCAGCTCAACACAACAGAAATTAATACCTCCTGGTTCTGAATACTAAACATCCAAAGTCAAGGTGCTGCTCTGCCTGAAGCTCCAGGGAAGGAGCCTTCTTACCCTCTACATTGTGATTCCAATTATTCCTAGGGTTGTGGATGTGTCACTCTAATCCTCACCTTTCTCTTTTCATGACCTTGCCTCATCTTCCTGTTCTCTCTGTCTTGGAAGACAAGCCATGCCATGCAACCCTGTTGATCTCAGCTTGAGATCCTAGCCTACACTCAGTTGCATTGGACAGGACCCTTTCTTCAAAGAGAGTCACATTCTCAGGCTCTGTGTAATGTGTCATTTGAAGGGTTGACCTGCTAGCTGCAAAACTGTTACATAAATATCATTACTTTAAGAGCCCTAAAATCATTATCTAAGTCAGGTGTTTTACAATTACTCATTACTTTCTCATTACTGGGACACAGTACTCAACACCCACAATTTAAGGAAGGAGAGATTTATTTTGGCTCATGTTTCACAAGTTTCAATCCATGCTCTGCAGGCTTAAACACAGAAATGGCTTGGTGGGAAGACCTAGGCAGAGGAAAGGTGCTCAAATCATAGCAGACAGGAAGTAGAGAGCCAAGGGTTGATCCAGCGCAGGAGATGCATTCTATCCGGTCATGTCCCCAGGGACCCGCCTCTTCCTTCAAGGCCTCACCTCCAAAGAGCCTGTCAGCATAGTACTCTAAGGATTCAGTCCTTTTCTAAAGTCCTACCAGACTATGAGTCCATGAGGCCTCCTGGAGACATGTAGAAATAACACATAATTTGAGTTTGGGTTAGACTTTATATATTACCTTTTCTGGGATAAATTGCTCTCCAATGGAGAGCATTGGAATAAAAAAGTAACAAATTTTCTGCTTCCAAAAACAATGGTAAGACAGGGCTGCACCTTAGATATAGAGAAGATAGTCTCTTCCGTTCAAAAAGGGAAAACTAGGAGGGATTAGAAGGGTCATTGAGTTCCAAGTGATGAAGTATGTGAAGGAAGACTTCACTAGTTTTCAAGGCCTTTGAATAACATTACATATTAATATTGTGCCATCTGAGACCTTGGAAACTATATGGGCTTCTGCTCCATTTGCAAAAGCTGCACTTTGGAGTCATTGTTCCCTTATCTTAAATATAAAATGTACCTACAATTTCCAGCCTATGTAATATTGGAAATAAAATCTCTTTCTGCCGTTTTGTTGCTTCTCTCTTCCTTTCAGTCCAAGCCAGCAGCATTTCAGGTGATATAACATCAAAAACCTGCAGGTAGGCCTGCCAGATAGTTCAGCAGACTACAGTACCTGCTTAGGCAGGCTCAGGGACCAGGGTTCAATCCTCAGCATGCTTTGCTGGCCCTGTCCCTGAAGCACAGCACACACCTATAATCCCAGGGACTGGGAAGCTGAAAACAGAATAATCACTATGAGTCCAACCCATGTAGTGAGAAGCTATAGACCCTGTACTAAAAATTCATGAAAAAATGAAAACCTGCAGGTGTCCCATATATGTTACAAGGAGTCACAGCATCACACAAGAAAGTGCCCTGCAGCTCTTGCCTGGATTATCACATCTCTATTCCTGGTATCTGCTAAAACGGCTGAGTTGACTCATAAGTCACATGATTAATTGCTCAAAAAAAAAATCTTTCTCCTGCCATACCCCTGGCTTCTCTCTATAGAACAATTCTCTAATAGGAAGTCTTTTCCTCATTTTTGCCTGCTTTTACAATCTGGATAGGCCATGAACCTCCCCAAGTAAATTCCAAGATTTACTTGGAAATCTCTTCAGCTACATATGCAGTTTTAACATTTAGAATTTCTCCTTCCCCACTCTGGTAGAACATAATTCAGCCAAGTTTCTGCTGCTAAATAACAATTCCTCAGTTATATATAAAATTCCTTCAGATTCCAATAACATGTTCCTCAGTTCCTTCTCAGTTGTTAGCAGCCTTGCCTTTAACATCCCCGTCTCTGCTCCCAGCGTCCTCAAGGCAACAGAATTTTTTTTCTATTATGTGTTCAAATTTGCTTCAGCCTCCACCTCTTAGCCAAGTGCTGCATAAGTGAGCCAGAGATGGCCTCCACATATTTGGCCCCCAGGTTGTTTACTTCTTCACAGCAGGCTAAGGACCATTAACTAACAATCCTGCCAGCACCAAACTCAAATGTTCACACATCTAGTTGTTTTAAACATACTACAAATAAGCAGTTTTTTCGCTATTTAGAGCCTGCCTGCTTTGCATTCACCCATGAAACTGCACACAACATCTGCTAGCCATAGACAAGATAAACTCCAAATATGTGAGAATTACAAATTGCTGCTGCTTTCAAGCACCCTGGACCTAGAGAGTCTCCACAGGGCAGCTGAGGGACACTGCCTAGCACCTAGATGTACAACTTTTCCTTGCCCAGTCCCTCTCCTTGCGCCCCCATCTTCCTAGTTGGGACTCCCCAATCCTCCGGATAGAATTGTGCTGTGAGAAGCGCCCTGTAATGCACAAGTCTGATTTAATAAAGGCAACATAGGATACTGCTGGCTCATTGTCATATCTCTTCCTTCATATTCTGTAAATGCTACCACCTCCCCTGCAAGTAGTGGGGAGGAGGGAATAGCCATTTATGTTTTTAGGCAGTAGCTACAATGGGGTTCCACTTTCCCATCCTATGGGATTATTTTTTTAAGGAATCTTAAGTCATTTGTTGGAAAAAAAATTTTAACCATTATTTAGTTTTATTCATAACCATAAAGTTAATTCTGCAATCTAGGTACATTTGGAGGGGAGCAAGGAAAACATGGAATCCAAAGAACTGCAATAAGAGCAGAGATGATGGGGCGTTTTGAGCAGGTAGGGCGTAGGGTGCTCTGCTGAGCTAGAGGAATGGTCTGGTCTGGTAGTGGTGATACACACAAGTCACACGTGTTAGAGCTGTCCACAGTCGGTGATGGTGATCTTCTTGCTGGTCTTTCCATTCCTGGACCCGAAGCACTCCGTGGCCTCCACCGTATTCATGCCCTCTTTCACCTTCCCAAAGACCACGTGCTTGCCGTCCAGCCACTCAGTCTCGGCAGTGCAGATGAAAAACTGGGACCCGTTTGTGTTTGGCCCAGCATTTGCCATAGACAAGATGCCCGGGCCTATGTGTTTCAGGATGAAGTTCTCATCATCAAATTTCTCCCCGTAGATGGACTTGCCGCCAGTGCCATTGTGGCGCGTGAAGTCACCACCCTGGCACATAAATCCCGGAATAATTCTGTGAAAGCAGGAACCCTTATAACCAAATCCTTTCTCTCCAGTGCTCAGAGCACGAAAGTTTTCTGCTGTCTTTGGAACTTTGTCTGCAAACAGATCAAAAGAGACGCAGCCCAAGGGCTCGCCATCAGCAGCGATATCGAAGAACATGGTGGGGTTGACCATGGTTGGCAATAAACGACCAAGAGGATAGAGGCGTCTGCAAAGCCATTTGTTGGAAAATTATTCACCTTGAATGTATAATCAGACCCACAAGTTTATATATCACATGGTTTCTTTTATACACGAAACCTAAATTATGAGCAAAGAGCAAAATAAAAGGTAGATAATAGGAATCAGGGAAATAGATCTTTCTCAGATGGGAAGATGTGATAGTTCATTGATTGCGTCAACCTGGGTAATTAACACCCAACTAAACTGATTCAGCACAGCTTGGGGTGTTGAAGACCCACCCGAGGGAGGGCGTTGTCACAGTGGCACAAAATAGAAACAAAGAAGTCTGATTTTGTTTCTTCCCAGAAGCTCCAGTCTTCACCTTCATCTTGGATCCCATCTCCTGCTTCCAGTGCAGCTCTTCAGCCCTCAGCATCACAGGCCCTTTGGCCTCCTGCTGCAGATTCACTCAGAACACTGCACCTTGGCATCTCGAGGGCACAGGCAGATCTTTTATATTCCTCCACACCTGACTCTGGGAGGCCACTGCAAACCAATCTTGTAAATTCTTATGTATTTGTTTCCTTTGAGTTATATCTGTTTCCCTCCTAAGCACTGGCTGATACAGAAGGGGACCATGAGTAACGAGAGGAGGTAAGAAGGGAAGGGATTAAAAGAAATGAAGTGAGCTTGGACGTGGTGCTGCCTGCCTGCTATCCCAGCTCTTGGGAGGCTGTAAGCAGGAGGATCACTAGGAATCTATGCAGTGACATCCTGTACACCTTGCCCTAAATACAAAAATAAATAAATAAATAAATAAATAAATAAATAAATAAATAAATACCGTGAACTGTGTCTGTACATGTACCAGCTCCCAATAACAAAGCATAATAATTATGTAGGGCAAGTGTACTAACAAATACAAATCTAAAGAGGAAAAATTAAAGCTATCTGAGTAGTAACAACAAGATGTAACTTTTTTAGATAGTCTCCCATTCTGCTAAGTGACTTTATTTTTCATTTATGTATTTGGCACAGGGTCTCACTACATAGGTCAGACTCATCCTGATCCTCCTGTTTGTAGCCTCCCCAGCACTGGGATTACAAGCATGCACCACCATGCCCAGACTCTGACACAGGCTCAGCCTACCTCTGGGGGGTAGGGCCAGCATGGCATGTGGGACTAGGGATTGAATCCTGGTCCCTGCGCTTTCCAAAGGATGTATTTTGTCTGCTGAACTATCTCATGCTAAATAACTTTAAAATTCATCTTGAGCAAGTGGGAGGTCAGGCTTCTGAACTGGAACTTTCCTTGTGGTAATCAGGGAAGAGCAGCGGCCACCCGGGTGGGGGAAGTTGCAGCAGGTTTAAAAGTGGCTGATATTGGGAAAGGCAAGAAAATGTTTGTACAGGTGTGTGCCCAGTGCCACACTGCTGAGAAGGGAGGCAAGCACAAGACCGGACTGAATCTCCAATGTCTCTTTGGGCAGGAGACTAGTCAGGCTGCTGGATTTTCTTACACAGATGCCAACAATAACAAGGGCATCTTCTGGGGAGAGGATACATTGATGGAGCATTTGGAGAATCCCAAGAAGTACATCCCTGGAACAACAACAAAAAAACCTTTGCTGGCATCAAGAGGAAGGGAGAAAGGGCAGACTTAATAGCTTGCCTCAAAAAGGCTACTAATGAGGAATAGTCACTGCCTTATTCATTACAGAACAGAAATGTCTCATGGTTTTTGTATGTGTATATAATTTAATAGATCTCATACACCAGAATTCAGATCATCAATGGCTGACAGAATTTTTTTGTTGGACAGTCCTGATTTAGATAAAATTGGTTTGTAGTTAAATGGGTATCTTTTTTTCTTCAAGATTTGATAGTAATTCCAGTTCAGTAAATATGATCACTGTTTTCCCTTCTAAATATAAGATTGGACTTGATTAGTGGTTTTTGACTTTTCAGAAAGATTGAAAATATCATCTCAAAACTACATTTTTTTTTTTGTATTTTATATTTTAGCAGAAGGTCTACAGGGTGTTCAGGGTTCACTACTACTAGATTGGATTTACAGTGATCCACTTGTTTATAGGCTCCCAAGTGCTGGGATTACAGGTGCATGCCACCATGCCCAGTCTCAACTGCTGTCTCAGCACACCCTGGGGGTGGGCTGGCACTGCAGGGCTGGGGATTGAATCCCTGGTCCTGAGCCTTCTTGCAGGTGCTTTAATTTGCTGAGCTATTTGGCCAGCCCTTTAAAACTACTGAAGGTTGGTTTTATATTTACATTTATATAACTGGTTATGTGAATATATTTAAATATTTAAATAGGGAGAATCTTTCATTGTCTCAAAACCAAGCAAGAAGTCCCGTTTTCAGCTTGTGTTTATTAGCCTGTTAAAGTGAGTGGTTGAAAACAAGAAAGTTATGTCTATATTTTTAGTCTTGACTATGCCAGTTTAATTAGAATTCCCTATATCTAAAGAGTGCTGCTTTTTCTTTTTCTTTTTTGCTGGATGGAACTGTGGACTGAACTTAGGCCTTTGTGTTGGCCAGGCAAGCACTTATTCTACTGAGCCATCTTCCTGGCCCTGCCTTTTCTTATCGAAAGGGATTTTAGTGTGATGTATGTATAATAACAAATAAAAAGGCTAAGGAGGTGGCTCAGTAGAGTAAGCACCTCCTTGGCAAGCACAAGGGCCTGAGTTCAATCCTCAGTTCGGCTAAACAAACAAAAACAAATAAACAATATTTTTTTAAAGGGGGGGGTGGCCAAATAGCTCAGTGGATGAAAATACCTGCAAGCAGTCACAGGGGTAGGAATTCAGTCCCTGGGCCAACCCTGCAGGCCCTGCAACCAGGGCATGCTGAGATGGCAATAGAGACTGGGCATGGTGGCGCACACCTACAATCCCATTTCTTAGGAGGCTGTAAACAGGCAGATCACTACAAGTCCAGTCTAGTAGTGAGACCCTGAACACCCTGTAAACTCTTCCCTAAAATACAAAAAAAAAAAAAAAAAAAAAAAAGAATATTTAACATTTCTCACATTTTATAGTTGATCTGTAAATTCAGATCCTTTTAAGTGTTAGCATGATATAACAGCAAGCTAGACTTTTGAGTTCTTTAGGTCAGACTGATTTATTGTTCA